>JAQFYC010002001.1:0-28909 GCA_034694165.1 Tomocerus mixtus | reverse complement strand
TAATTGAACTTCTAAGACGCTGCAAATCGTCACGTAGTTTAGCATTTTCCATTTCAAGTTCTTGAAGCTGTAAGTACCCATTTATTATCAAGAAAAATTAAAACAAGTAACACGAAAACATAATATGTTGATAAATTGTCGGTTTTGCATAAGTATTCTTAAGACTCACCCTAATTCGATCTTGCGTTCGTCTCTTTTCACCTTCTGGAGACATTTCATCTTTGTCTTGCATTATCTATAGTCAAAATGGATTACTAGGTGATTATTTTGTACATAATAATCAAAATGGGTTTCCATGTGATAATCTATATTTAATAGCCAATAAAAATATTGTATTTAGGCTAGCCCATTTAGTTGTGCGAATAGTCTCTAATACATAAGAAAGAGTACCGACTTTGTAAGAAAATGTCATCAGCGGTGACCATAATAGGTCTCCTACCTACAAGTTATCTGAAGGAAATGTAGAGAATTTATCTACCAATGGAATGAGGGCTTATTCGACTCTGTAGGACAATTAATAACTGAATTACACAATTAAATGCTGCTCTCTTTTGGAAATAACATCCTCTACTCTTTCCTATGTATTAAGAGACTATTGATGAAAATTAAAAATTACCTATAATTTGTTGAGCTGGAACTGTTGAGGATGAGGTGTGTGAGCAGCAGCGACGACCACGCCAATAGTACCAAATGGGCAATGAAATAATACGAAGGTAGCATAAATAATGTTCTTCAAGGTGCAGGGTCAGCTAGTAGCAATGCAAATGTAGGAGTAGCAATAAGAAGTAATGAAATAATATACATTAAAGCAACTTATTAATATGTTGTGGTAAATGCATTACTAATTACTTTCTTAAAACTTATACTTGGTTGTTTCTGCCTTATCTCATATGTAAATACCACGCCACAATGTAATGTAATGAATCAACTATCCACAATTTACATATACAAATGAAATGGGCAGCCTGACTGATTATGTATCGCTAATCATGCAGAGTTAGAATTCATGTGCCGCTTATGGACAATACAAACATCCAGTATTATGAGTATACTTATGTATGATAAATAACGTTTGTACTAGATAGAAGACATTTTATTTATCGTGAAAAACAATATTTATAGGATGTAGTATACTGTACCTCTACAACAACATAAACGAAAGATATTTGTATTATACTACACTACACGGCGTAGGTAATACCTGATAGTATTACAGATGAAACGTAAAATTGTTACATTAAAAGTATTTCTACAGAATGTGTAATACAAGAGTTCTACAGATATATAAAATAATATTATGCAATAGTAAACGTGAAAGGTTACATTTGTCAAATATTTAATTACTAATAAAACATCAACAATCAACAAAGAAAATAGAACTAAGGAGCTTAATCTAATAGAAAATTGTCTTGACGTTACTTAATGGTACTTCATTGTCTGCAGTCTCTGCTATTAAAGAGGAGAGGTAAAAGTTTGACGGGAAATTTAGCATTTTGATTTAGGTATGTCACTTAGTTGTAAGTAATTAGGTAAATAAACTCAAGATCTAGCTTTGGTAAATATACGATTTTTTTTCAAATAATAATTTGTAGTTTGTAGTTACTGGAAGTGGACTGCACTCAATTTTTCATATCTAGAGCTAGAATGTTTATCATACACGACTTAACTTACAATATGGAAACGTGACGACGATACACACACAGACAACATACAAACAGCCTTTTTGCTACTATATAGTATAATCGCTACGGAATAAACGGAAATTGTAAAATAGGCACTGTAAATAAATTACCTAGCAAACACTGGTTACTTCGTTCAATATTTATATGTAAACATTATGTAACTACAATAATTTAGATTTACATTAGTTTACATTTACATCATCATCAAAACTACACGAATGTACTGAATTTTGTGTACAAGCTAGAAATAAAAGAAAGACTGCGTATGAGCATATCAAAGTATAAACCAGAAAGTCTTAGTATAAAATATGCCACTGTAAAACACTCAAAGCTAGTCCATAATGAGAGCAACTCTATTCACTTTTGTTAGTTGTTAGCATTATATTAACTGTGGAGAATATTCCTAATTATGAATTAAACTAAAGCACAACATCCAGACTTATTTCACAGTCAATGGCCCGCATTCCCGTTTGCCACATGTAATTCCGCATGAGTTACTAATCCACGATAAATGAATTCGTACTGTGCCTGCAAACAGAAACATATAAAGAATATAGATATTGTGACATTATGAACCATACATTTTGCAACAAATCTTAATTTAGATAAAGACAAAGTTGACAGTCATAAGTAAGACTCGCTTACAAAGTTTCTAAAAAGTCCTTGTCGTTGGGAACGGAGCTTGCGGATCGCACTGAAAACATCGACACGGGGCTCATTCTTCATTTGCTGTACAAGTATAGTCAGTGCTACAAATATGCAACTTCGATCGGCTCCATCACTGAAATGTCAGAAAATATTTATTGTAACAATATTTTATGTAACATCACACATAATCAAAAGAGCTTACGAATACAGTGAACTTTTGCTTAGTGCTGATAATGTCTAACCTGCAATGGACAACCATTGGACCACAGCTTTTTTCCAGCATTTCTTTGTGTTTGAAAGTAGTATCAATGAGTTCCACTACTCCTCGATCCACCTGAGGAACTTCACCCTCGCCAACGGGCCAACCATTGTACTGGAACTGAGTTACGAGACAAGAATCTTCGGTTTTCGTGTTCGACACCGTAAATTCTCGCCGGTAGTAAAAAGGAAAGCTCTGGCTTTGCATGTATTTGACTTTTATATAATCATGACTTGTTTCTTGATCCTTTTCTGGCCAGTATCGCGGACACTTTTCTTCGCCCGTATCAGATAACATCACAACACTACGAACATTTTGCTCAATAATCATTCGCCAAAAATCTCCAACAGTTGCTTCCATCGGATCTTGGGCTATGATGAATTGTTCGGAATTGTCGTAGCCCTACACATACATTCAAATCCAATTACATTTCTCAATTGGCCATTGACCCTATACAGTAACATACATCGGGAGTTTGCTTTTGAACCTACATCAAATGGGTGTACAATGATGTACTAAGGAGTATTTAATCTTTGAAACTGATTATGGTTTATTCACAATTCATATTTCTCCCTTGAAATTTGAACTCTATCAATACACTCATTGTGCTAAACTGCCGTAAAATAGAAAATTGAAGATGAAATATAAAATGAAATTAAAGGTTATCAAGAAAAGTGTGTTGCTGGTACATATAACAGAATTCATAGAAACCTTTTTTGTCACGAAGAAACGTCATTCGCTAGCTATAGCTAAACAGTTTTAACTAGTGATAAATAAATACCTAAGTGTTACGAAACACTGTACATTGAACAATTCTACAAACTATGTCGCATCGGCGTTATTTTGTACTATTTTGGATTGTGACTTATTTTCTTATTACTTTCGTATGTAATGAATCACTAATACTGTGAAACTTACTTCCACCTGAAAACAACGAGGAAACTAATTTTAATAATAATAGTTGTTTTAACCTCAATGAAGGATGCATTAATGTACGTGCAAATTTCCTTGTTGGGGCCCGGCATGGGAGATAGAATAACTCGCGATCTATCGAAAGGAATGACATTTTCGTGTCGATTTCGGTGACGATTCTCTTCTGAGGCTCCAATAGAAAATGGCTTTCTATCTTCAATAACTTGACCCAATCGCTAAAGAGTTAATAGAAACAATGTATTTTTTCGCTTCGTACATACTGAGCTGAGATGGCTTTGACAGCCAATTACATTAGCATTAGAATATTGCTTAATAGGTTTTCTTAATAAAATACCTCAAATTCCTCTTGTATTGGAGACATTTCTTTGCCCTCTGGTACCGTTTTCAGTTTTTCTACTGAAGCTTTTAGTTCACTTACGACAACGTCCGTATCACCGAACTGAGCCATCTCCATTAGCGCTCGATAGATGAAAATGTATTGTTTCTGTTATTAAACAATAGAAAAATATTAATTACATACACCAAATACTTAACAAATACATAAAAAATGCAAAATAATACAGTAAATGTAAAAAAGGGTGAAAAATTTGTGTACCAGAGACTGCACTAAGTAGTTCCTTTGATGGCGAAGATCGCAAATAGTATTAAAAATTGAGACAGAGCTTTCTTCAACAAGCTGCTGTAAGAGAGAGTCCAATGCCACAAGAGTTCCAGTTCGTCCAACACCAGCACTACAATGCACTAGTATAGGACCTTTTTCTGGAGTGTAAACTTCATTGAAACGCTTGATGAAGCGTATGATGCCCACGGGGTGTTCCGGAGCCATAAAATCCTTCCATACTAAATAATGATACTGAGTGACTTCCCTCTCTTCTTTGCCAACTTCGTCATGTCCGTTTGCATCAGGGCGATTTTTGCTTAGTTTGATGCTTCGCACCAAATAATCTACATCGAAACATTAAATATGTATTATAAAACAGAAGCAGTGCTACACAAATGAACAATTGTCGCAAAAATATAGTTTTAAATCTTACCAGAATATCGTTTTTCGGCATAATGGGTTACCACCAGATCTCCATAATTTATGGAGCCTTCTGATGGCCAATATTTGGCACATTTTGTTTTGTTATATTCCTCCACATTTGTGAGCATTAAAATGAGATGAACATGCTGTTCCCAAATGAGACGCCACCAGTCCACCACAGTTGATTCCATGGGACCTTGAGCACAAATAAACTTTTTTCTTTCTTTATAGCCAACCACCATGTTTGCATTGATGTAATCCGATCCTCCGTCTGTTGTTGACAATTTGACTCGCGTCTGGTCGTACGCCTTGATATCAGGATACCTATTCTTTCCAGAATTATCTCTTAGATCAGAAGCATTTGCCGTACGATCACAAAACCGATCAGGAAGATTCTATATAGGAACCAAGATACAATTTATTATAATTTCATCAAATATGATAATTATATCATCATATGTGCCCGGTTAGACTAATATTTTACTACCTCGAATTCCTGCTGAAATCCATAATCAGAATCTTTGTGCCTTTCAACGTAAGCAGTTACTAATTGGTCTTTGGGCACAGGAGGCAAGTTGGGTGGCTCATCAGATGGAATCGGTTGTTGGCCCCGCAATCTTCTAAAGCATTGTTGAAACGAATGTGACAACCCATATTCTTGACTACCAGGTTCTTTACGGCGCCAGCGCATGACGCACATAAGAGCCATCAAAACAACCACTAGTGCCAAAATCAGACTGCCGACTACTGCAACACCAGGCATAATGGACTCATGACTTTGTTCTTGAAATCTAGACGGCTTAAGCGGTTCGAAGTACTTGCTCTGGGATCGAATCAAGTCATGCTTATCGGAAATAACTGAAAAGAAAATAACACGTTAAGAATGTGGGGAAATAACGGTTGAACCACTTTATGCTATAATAGTATTCGTTTACCGAGAGCATCTATGTAAGCCGTGTAAGTACTGTCGGCGTTCAATGGGCCATCCCTGAATTGGAAATTTTGTTCGGGATATGGCTGACTTCCTGCATGTCGTTTCCGATGTCTCTTCTCGGCATCTGGTGCATTAGTTGGATAATGTTGAGGTCTCCTATACATCCCACTGGATCCTTGATTTCCATCAATCCCTCCACACTTGTGGCAAGGGCGTTTCTCTTCCGCGCTCACCATGTCATCTCCAATCATAATATTTCGACTGAAAACAAGAGTTTTATGTTGTTATCTTCCATTATTATTATTATGTCAATATTATGAAAACTACAAATGTGAAATTAGGCTATACTTTAGCACACCAACTAGCCTCACTACGTGTTCTTACATAAGCTTCCACTTCTGTTTCTTATTCAAACTACAATAATCAAGAGAGACAGTCATGTTTAACCTTACCTGCTAGTTTCCAGCACTTCAGCCACATAAGCTCCACCATTAGTTCCATTGTGTACAACATCATAATTGGAAATGTTTATACGATCAGGTGGGTCCAGATCTGTTATTTTTTCATCCTTTTTCATTCGCACAACAATGACTCTTAGACAGCAAATAGACCCATTTCTCTGAGAAATGTGTGGCAAAGTAACCATGAAGTAAATCTTTGGGCTCTTGTTTCTGGTAACTGCTTTCCATGTTGCTTTGCTTAGTTCATCAGTGTCGGGAATACTTGCAGGTGTGCTACAGGATGCTCTTCCTTGTTGCCCACACATCTTTATCCTTGTCTTTGCACAAACACTACAAAGAAAAAACTCAATGTGTAATTATTTTGTGACTAGTTAAATTATTTTATGCATTATTTTTGAATGGGCTTCATATGCAAATATTCATTCGTTCGTTCTCGTGATTTTTATGTAAATGGGATGTATGGTTTACCTGACATATATATTTGTGTTTGGTGGTTGCTGAGAGAATTCGACTTTAAAAGGTTGGCTGACAAGAACACTCTTTGTACTAGGCGCAATGCTATCTACAGACTGACGGCCATAACCATCGGAAAATGTAGCATTTCCATTAAGTTCTACATTATACTCTGTGATAACACCTTGAGGGTTACTTGGCTGCTCCCAAGTAACACGTACAACAGATTCCCTCGTTTTCGGATCAAAATTGCATTCAACTGTGACATTTCTTGGAGGGCTGGAAATTCCATCCATCGTACTTCCGTTAACAGCTTTTGATTCTTTGTCACACAAACCTGTGAATTCTGAGCAAGCTTGAACCTATAAAAAGTAAAAAAAATCAAATAAGTTCTTCCGAGCTCCTTAAATTGAGTTTGTCTGCTTCCAAGCATAACTAATCTCATGTAAATTCCGAACCTGAAACACATATTCCGTCCCTGGTTTAAGATGTCCAACCATATAAGGATTTTCATATGCTCTATAAGACCTGGGCTGCTCGCTTTTCCCTCGCACAGATACATTGTAATAGTGATAGAACTCGGTAAAGTTGTAGGACTCATTCCATCCTAGTGTCACAGTGTTTGAAGTGAGTCCATTTACAGCAACACTTGGTACGAACTCGGGATCTAGTCGATTGAAAGTTAAATAATAATCAGTCAGTGCAGCACAAGACAAATTGCAATCTCATAACAGTAACAAGTATATAGTAATAAAACGGCAATAAAAAGCACATATAATCATTTACCTTGTGCTAAAGTTGTTGCATTTCCCACCATCGCTACGTCGTCTCCAATTTCATTCTCGGCTGTGAGCGAGAAATCGACATATTGAGTGCTCGGCGTTAAGTTACGCAAAATGTACTGTTCAGATTTAGTTTGTATATCAATTTTAATAGGAGCTGAAGTCTCACTGGATTTGTACTATAAGGATTAAATAAATAATCAGAGTAAATGGCAAGACCAATATCAGCGTACATACGGGAAACACTTAAGACATCCACCAATGCTATACTATAGAATAATAATATGTAGAAGTATCATTGTGCTTTGTAACGGATGTATTCTGTAATTATCATTAGTTACAATTTAATATAATCTTATAATAATGGCCTTTCACCAAGAAAAGCCTGCCAGTCTTGTAAGACATCAAACTTCTTTCTGATTTGAAAAATTAAAGTATATAGGATCACAAGACATTCTCCTGTTATTTATAGAAATTAAGCAGGTAAATTTTATCTTACAATAAACAAAAATTAACTCTACTGTACCTTGAAAGTCAGCTTTTTAATAGGAGCGTTTCCATCGACGATGGTCCAGTTGGCAAAAATACTAGATTTTCCGATGGCTTTAAGAATGTCAAATCGAACGGATGGTTTACCTAAAAGGGGTAGAGCAAGAATAATATGAAGTGATTACATGATTGAAGAGTCCTATTACAATCCGAGGAAATCCAGTAAAGTACAGTAAAAAGCAACACATAACAAATGGGCTCATTACGTTGACTAATAATCTTTCATGCCTTTATTCAGTTACTGGAGGATTCAATCTTTTTCGGCAGATTGGGACTACTTACACATACTTATAATATTACTAGCATGATAGTTTGCATTCATACGAAATGGATACATGGAAGAACGACTCATCTCATGTGCTTCTACACACATGTAGATTAAAATTTATTTCAAGTGGAGGTTTATGAATTACATCGTGGTTCATTTCCCGTTTTAGGAGAAACACAAACCAATCATTAAATTACTATTTGTAGTAGTGTGATAGTGATTTGCGTAACAAATGTTTAATACAGTTTAAATAAATTCTATCCTTGTCTTGTATATGTACATTATGTATATGTATTCCCTTCTTTAGTTATAGAAACAATATTATAACTATAACGGTTATTTAATAGGTACTACATAGTTTATCGATATCGATACTTATTAGAATACGCAACTTACTTTTTATAGCCAAAGGTAGCTCTCTGTGCATGTTGCCATACACGCAAAAGTATGTGCCATTATTTGCAGCAGTGGCATTCGAAATTATAATTTTTGAGATGATTTCCGTATGATTGACTATACTGCTATCAATATGCAAATTTTCATTGCTCGTCAGCTTTCGGAAAGGAGATTGATGTCCCCAGGTAATAGCCCCTGAAATTGGATAGCCTTTAACTCTACATGTCAAACTGACGTTGGCAGATTCGCGTTCAACCCACCCATCTTTTGCCTGGTGAATCGTTGGTTCCACTGCAAAGAAATCATAATATAATTGTAATTATTGTAAAACCACGGAAATATTTATTTATTGGGATAAGTAGATCTAATAGCTGAAACATGTTCCTTGCTTACCATTAAAATATAAAGAATAAGTTTTGTTGAGCACAGTTCCCGATTCAAGACGGGCATTACAGGTGTAATTGTTGAAATCATGCAACGTTAAATTCTTAAAAATGAGTATAGTCTCTTTGATGTTCTCTGAAGGGGGCCGTTGTTCATTGGTAACATTTCCGTTGCTAGTAGACCACCAGACGACTGCTGATGAGGAATTGACTCGGCAACTTGCACTGTGGAATGCTCCAATACTCTCTGTCCCATTGCGTGTAATTACAAGCAACGGGTCTTCAGCAACTAGTAGAACACAATTTAAAGTTTCACACATTAATTTAAAACAAGCTTCTCCCCATGCCTGGAATAAAATGTAATTAATTTATCGGTGCATGCAATACATTACAAATTATGAGATAACTTGACAATTATAATTTCAATTTCAATTTTAAAATATCTCTGATTAAGGAACTCTGAAGAAGTAACTTTCAAACTCAAGCAATGAAACTACATTTGAAAAATTGCTATAAATATTCGACTGATTGACTTACTTGTAAAAGCTATGTGAGACGCGAAGATAAAAATAGTAAAATAAAAACGAAAGCGTCCACGTGATTTGATTTTCACAGTTGACAGCATAATAATTTTCTATTTTAATTGTAAACTGGAACAACACGAGTAAGAAGGGTTGTAGTAAGTCAGGACACTAAACAACATTCAGTAATGAAAGGGGATATCCAGTGGACATCCTACTAGGAGCAACCAGGAAAATTTGCTCGAAATTGGCTAAAGTATTGACCAAATGGTTGAAATAGACTTGCGATGACTTCTTTCCCACTTTTGCTTTAGCAAGGTGCAGCGTACAGAGAGGACGATTATCACTACAGAGTAAAATATTATAATAATGAGCATACAAGGTTATTCCATACAGTACAGCAATATTAATCCAGGTTCTTTAATATTTATCTATATGTAATTTGTATTAGCACAACAACCATCCATTAACAAGCAATATCATTGCAATATTTCCCTTTTTCTGTACCCAATTTTAATGTGGCAAAAATCAAGTCACAATGTCTCCTACGTCCTACAACTATACAGCAAACAAAACACGATACCTCGTGAAGAATTAATTATGTCCTTTGTATAGTTTGTTGATTGGTTAACAGAATTATGACACAATATCTAACCGCATTAAAAGATAGCTTACGCTATCTAATTGACATTCATTCCAGCTACTAGCTGGAAACTTAAGTAAAATATTTATCCTTAATTTCCGTTTACAATACAACTAAAATTATTAGCAAAGCAAAACGTTAAGTGTTAGTGCTATTTACTGCCTATTACCAGTTATTATACATGTTCCATAATTATCTTAACCTTTCACGTTATCACGCCTTCTCAAACGTAATAGAGTAAACAAACTATTATTACCCCGGTAAACCAAACCACTCTCTCTTAATAGCCTTCAAAGCTTTCATTTCAAAATATAATTCTTAAGTAATTCAAATGCAATTTGTATCAAAATTACCAGCTATTTACTATTAAAGTTTTACTCTCGTCTTTGGCTTTTATCACCGACAACTGAGATAGAAATACAATTCAAACATTCCTATTAAATCTAATTTCCTGTTAACCGTCTAGTCTAATTCCCACTGTCCACAAATGCGAGAGATTGTAAACTTAAAAACTAAAGTACACAAAGACAGGCTAAGGCAGACTATAATTTCCCCAATATAACACTAGTTTATTTATCCTTATAAAATTATCATGGGCCAATATTAAATATACATATTGCTTACGCAAAGTCAATGAATTGAACGGTGTGCATTGATGTCAGTACAATGTTGTTAGTCCCCGGCTTCCCTTTTTGTAGATCCTTCGTCTTCAATTGTAAAATATTTTGTAGGAAACTAGTTCATAGTTTTACTCTTCTTCACGTATCTTGTTTGTCTGATGCGGAAGTCGATAGAAAGTGGAATGAAGTAAATAAAATCAGTCAGTTGGTAATTATGCAGTCAATGAGTTTGACACTCGAGAAAATTGCGGAACTAAAACAGGCTTAGTTTTCATTCAGACTCCGTTTGGTAGCAGAATATCCAGCCGTCTCAGCCGTGGACAAATTTCAGCCGATGTTGATTCTTTAAAAATACTAAAAATGAGAATGTAGAGTAGAGTAGAGACAGTAGAGAGGGGCCTGAAGACGAAGATTTCACAGTACAGAAGTATCAGTTTGTAATTTTAGATTTAAACAAAAATTATTTTACGAAACGATATTATATTCTTCTGGTATACAAAGAAAATTAATCAGGGGTATAATAAAAATGGAATCAACTGGAATGGAAAGTATCTGAATCTGAAGTCAGTAAAAGCAAATAGCAAAATCTTCTCTAGAAAAACTGCAATTCGCAATTCAGTTCTCCGATTACCAATTTCAGGCAATTGTCAGTATAAAAAATGTTAAACAGTGCACATCCCTAATTCAATACTGATGAGTTCCAATTTTCAAAAGAGTTGTCAGTTCGTTTTTCGACTGTCTTCCGAAATATAGTTCGAGTGGCCAAAGATCAAAACGTTCCCCTGATCTGACTGGAAAGTGGTCAAGTATAAAATAAGAATTAAAACTTAAAATTGGCATTTAAAAATCAAAAAACCTACTTTTATATTCGAATGACAAATGTAATCACTAATTAGAAAATGAGAACCCCACACATGACACAACTGGAAATGACAACACAACAATTTTCCCAGTCACAGTTGTTGACAACTACCAACAACCAAAACTAAAAGTAGTTTGCAAAAAAGAGCCGGAGCGTAAATTGTGTGTAAGTGAATGTATACAGTAGAATAGTCAATAGGGCAAAATGTGTCAACAATTAGCTATTTTCGAAGAATTTGCATTCTTTTGTCTATTATTGTGTCTTGACAGTTGGCACTTGACACTTCTTGAACGCCGTGCCGACAACTAACAGAGTCAAGGGTCTGAAAACGAGAAAACTATTGCCGAAACTCGAAAAAGTAGGAGATTGTCTTTGATTACAATGGATTGGCGATTCTTGTTCAAAAGTCGAGTCAAAGGGGATCTTAAAAGAGTTAAAATTGGCTACATGTTAAAAGTACACTGTCTAATTGTCTTTAATTAAACAACATTGTCTAAGCACTTATAGGAGAAACAGCAAACGTCAATAGGAGAAGTACAGTATTCATAAAACCGACTCGGGCAAGGCAAAACCCTTTCTTTTCTCGAAAGTCGAACCGAAAATAAAGTTGGTTTGGGTGTTATTTATTTATTGGCATTGTCTTGCACTATTAAGTTAGGTACGAGGGAGACCGAAACTTAAAGGACTTCTGGAAATAACAACGACTGACAAGTAAATGACGAGTTTCCAGGATTAAATAACGAAGGAGGGCAGGTCCTATATGAATGTCTGCTTCCTTCCGTTGTTCCCACTACTGTTGACTGTTCCTCTAACTCTACCCACAATCGCCAGCCAGCCTAAAAACCGAATGTTGATTTGATGCACGGTGTACTTCTAGTAGTAGTCAGTTCAATTCACTTCAGTTTCAGTACAGCCAAAACCAAAAGTGTACAGTCCGTATCTGTACAGTGTAGTGTGTACGTAGGGCGCACAATCATAAGTATAAGCATAGCATCAACTCGCTCAATTCTTTCGCATACAGAACACTTATACACTGTACACACACAACATTCATACTTACTTTACTGCACTGTAAGATGCATAATATGAATAGATAGATAGATACCTATACTAGCTATAACACTATCTTACACTTCAAGTGCTAGGGTGCGGGTGGTGCTACATGATAGTGGTACAGCACTTCCCACTATATAGTTATATCTTGTATCATATTATGCAACAAAATATAACAGATACGAGGGCTGTTCAAAAACACTCGAGGGTGACAATAGCTTTTAAAGGCCAGTCCCATTGTATTGTTTTACATGATTTCACTGTAAAACTAAGTAATAAAACGACTAAATACATATTTACCAGTTCGGTTCAAACTATAATAGTTTGTGTTAAACCATTCAAGTAAATTCCGAACCAGACGATGTTGTTTTGATTGAACCATACTGGTGATTGTTCGTTTGGTTTAAACCGTGCTAGTACGGTTTGATACAAACTGATTTTCAATATGAACTGCAACAGCTATATCACTTTACAATTTTCAGTTTTTATCAGAAGGAGTATGGGACTAAAACAGTATTTGACATTGCATTGGGACAGCCAATTTCCATACTTTATGCTATACCCACTTATGCTTAAAGACCATCAACCATCCCTTGTATATTGACTTAGCAGATAATATGTATGTATTGTATTATACAACATCCCAATAGTGAAGTAAAGTACCTAGAAATTGATTTGTACAGGGACTACCACAATAATATATTATGCATTTTATATGTTGGAAATTATTATTTTTTAAATGGATGTTATCTTTTCGGTTACGTACGTACTTTAAGCTTTCGTTGTTTTCTCTGCTGTCAAGTACTTGATATTATTACAAAATAATATTGGTAGATGGTTTGGTTAGTAACAAACTATAGTCTAGGGCCCGTAGGTTTCTAAGGCCACAACGCAAAATTAAAATACGCCATTGTATTTTATTTGCAAAAATACTCCTAAATACATAGAAAATGTATTAGCAATATTTGATAGACTCCTACACCTCCACATGTCCACCTCCTGAAATTTTTGTGCAGGGTGCAGCACATTGACTATGACCAACCCTGTAGATTATTCTTTGTGCTCGGACTTGGAGACAAGGAGATAGAACAAAACTAACAGAAGAAGACGAGAACCTTATAGAGTTAGTTAAGTAAGTAAGAGTGCTTGAGCTTTCTGTTATCTCCAATAATAACGCATACAATACACATAATAATATCGTAATAACAGGATTGTACATTTAGTATAGTAATATTACAAAGTATATAGATATTATATAACATGTCGGTAAGGGTCCGGCTCTATGGTAAATATGGTATACAAGAATTTCTGTTGCCATTCTACTACAAGTACTGTTTCTCTACTCGCGCAGCTAGCGGCCGATACGATATCTATCTATATAACTTGGGTAACTTACCTAATAATTTATATGTAGAGGTATCCAATCCAGTTATCCATACCCACTTCATCTGTAATCTGCAGAATCTGCATTCTGCACTGTAGACTAACTGTGTACCCGGCACCAATGCTAGATGAACAATTACAGATCCGACGACCAAAACCCAAACTTGAGACGGGCCCAATTTTGTAGTGTCTCGTCTAACCTTATGTTAAACGACATGGCAAAGTAATTCTCTTTTACTTATTAAATGTCGTATGTTAGAATTAGAATTACAAGACCGGGGGAAAGTGTTAAATATTTCCAGATATTTAGCGCATATTGGCAAGGACCAGGGTCTAACGCATAAGTATCGATACTCTCAACGTTCATTAAAAAGAAAAGAATACCATAATGTTAATCAAAAATCAAATGATTGCATGATGCAGGTAATAATTGAGTATCAGAGATCAAAACTTGTAACTTCTACTGAAACATAGCTGTGTATTTGTTATTAATGCATAACTGGTAATTTTTAGTATCTTTTCTTATAACTGTATAATGGACAATAACAGTGGGAGGGGGTAGACTAGACATGAGCTACAATGGTTATCGTTGCACTAACTTTGCATGATTAAACTTTCACCACTAATATGCTAATACTGTATGTACACTGAACAGTATTAACACAAGCGTCGTATTACAAACATAAACAGTAAATATATCTACAACGACTAAATCTGAATAAATAGTGACTCTAAATATTTATACTAAAATCTAATTAAAATATAAATTCTCCGATGATTGTAATTATTATGATATATTTACATTGTAAAAGGTAAATAGGTAGTTCTCTCCTAGTCTAGTGGTGATTAGGAAATGAATTGATGCATAACTTCATTTGTTTTGCTTATTGGTTTATTCTCGTTACATTAGTGCACCAATCTTATACTGCGATTCGATTATAGTACTTAGGTAGAGTGGAAACAGAACAAACAGGATTGTCCATTGCTCAATGAGTATGATCAAGGAATTTTGATGTAAATTATATTCCATAGTTTTGAAAGAAGGGTGATAATATATACCTTATTTTCGTTTTTGGTTCATCAATCATCAGGTTAAGGAGAAAGCCAACTTATAGGTATGCAGATTGAGAAAGTGAGAAATGTCAATGCACAATGCTCTGATGCTATCTATAGGGAATCTAATATCTCTACTACTGCTACTGCGATTAGCAATGCCATTAGCTAATATGTGTCTTCTGTCTCGATCTCTCGTACAATATTTAGTCCGAAGAGCGATGTAAATAATTTTGCTTGGCTTTATAAAAATGGCATAATTAGGTTAAGCGGTGGGTGTGCAATAAATAAGTTATCAGTATCACCTATCGCCTCGCCACACTGCACGATATCAGCAAAACTCAATAAAAGTTATAGGAATAAATACCATATTACAAAATATAGTAGTAGGTATACCACAGCACAAATTACATTGCTTACGAGACACTCAATCTTTTACAAATCCGAATACAAAACTCTGAAAAACAAGAATATTAGTGCTCCACTTTACATAATATTAACTTGTATTCCAATTTCCCAACTTATAAGGTTAAGAAACGTTCCATAATATAATGTATTATAAGTACCTACGTAACGTATATGAATTTGCACTACAGTATATTCATCTTCACAGGGTTTACATAGGAATGCAGTTGTCCCCGTGTAAGTCTAGGACCTTGCCTTAAAAATCTTCCCTGAATAGAATTGGAAGAAAAGAAATCTTTACTTTATCACAAAATTGGGCCTTTTGTTTTTGCAAATACAGTGACCAGATTTTAGTATAGCACATTTTTGATTTGATCTGTGTGGTTGGTGTGGGTAATGCTACAGAGTAAATTCTACATGCCTTACCTAAATTGGCAAAATATTTGGCAAGAATGGATAAGTTAAGTTGTATAAGCACATAAGTGGACTTACAAACAATTAAATACCTACTAGTATCGACGTTGTCATTATTCGCTACCTATAAATGTTAGACTTTTAATATTAAAATGTGACTTTGAATGACGCCCATCACAGTAGATGTATTTACATTATTCAAGAGGATAAAAAATAAAAGTGCATAGATGGGACAAGACAATTAGAATAGGTAGAATCGGATTCAAAAATGTTCCTGTCTTTTGTTCGGGAATAATATAAGTCTATGAACCACGTTTTATGTTTGTTTTATTAATGTTTAAGAAAGTTTCCCATGAAAAGTTACAATGAATACAATACAATTTATTTGCCACCACCTGTGAAAGAGATAAAATATAAGTCCAACCATTATCCAGAATACTAATCTGTCCTTTAAGGAACTTATAAAATATAAAAATTGTAAATCCCCCACAAAAATCAATAGTAGTATGCACAAAAATCTGTCTTCTTTCCTAAAAACGTGGCATTTGGTCGGTCCATTTCCTTGATAGGTAATAGTCACTTAACTTATTGTTCGTACTGGTACATTAGAGTGCAATTGTATTGTATATGACTGTCAGTAAAAGTATAACTATATAATATAGCATCGTCTACAGCCTGTCTACAGATACTACAAAACAAATAGAACTGGAGAATGAGTATCCGAAATCCGAATACAAAAAGGAAATTGAAGTAGGGAGCACAATAGACACATCGGAGTCAATAACCACCTACTTCATCCTGGAGAGAAAGAACAAAGAAAGTAAAAATCTTCTGTCTCTGGTCTGGAGAAACATTCAGTTCAGTTCAGCTTAGAAAACAATAGAAACCTTGTACTGACTCCATTTTACTACAAATAGAGTTACTTCCATGTTTTTGGAAGCTTGTCTGCATAACACTCGATTATGAGAATGTAATGGGAACCATGCTTTCATTTTATTATTTATTTAATACTGTAGTGATACATAGCAGGAATATTCTGTTAGTACTGATGCTACAAATACTGTTTGATATGCATAGATCGGTAAACTACTAAATATTATGTACAGCAGATACTAACGAAACAAAATAATCTTTTATTACTGCATAATCATTGTGTAATGGATTCCCTTCACGATCCCCAACTTCAAAATAATATGTATACATATACATTCATTTTGTATCTCATCTTTGTGTCATATGAAAATTTTTGGGACATATAATTTGGCAGACGATTAAAAATTTTGTCTGGGGGCGTAGGTAGGAAATTAAATGAACTCATTACTTTGACAAGGGATTAAAGTTCGCTACATTATCATTATTTGTTAACTACCTATATACCTATACAATAGAATGTATTAAAATGATAATTTGCTACAAGCTGGAGTTGAATTTAAAAGCATATGTTTGTTATTGTTGTTTGCTTCAGTTAATGTTCAAGCCTTTTCTAAAAACAGTTACATAGACCGAGAAGTTTCTTGAAATTTTAGGGAAAGCTTAATAATTTCGTTTTAGAGACAAGGCTGTAGAGAGAATAGTTTTTAAGGCCTACTAAGTAAGTACTAATTAGTGAACGCAAAAAAATGTAGCATTTACTATATAGGTACTAGTATTATAGTGTAATGAATAATATGTGATTTATTTTCTTTGAAAACATGTAATGCATAGTATGTATTTTCGGAACTTGATGCGTGGGAAGGTCCTTTGTAAAGGGATTAGTTTCGTACTATGTCATTTGAAGATTGGCAAACACTAAGTGGGTTGATTATTGGAATTGGAGGAACTGAAATATGAGTGACAATCGGTTCCTGATACCACCAACTACCATAACATGTATTTCTATAAAATGTGCGCAGTTATTTTGTAGACTGACGAGACGAAGGTATAGACACTCGGATTTAGTTGAGAATAAAACCTACATTTGGTACAACTTTCTCTTTAATATTTAATGTGTTGTTTTCGCTTTTACATTAAGTATAAAACGATCGTTTTTCCAAAGGTACACATTGATTTTGATAATAACCAATAGTCGATTAACTGCCTCTATGTCATGTATATCTTTAGGAATGTATCTAATATCATATAAGAGGCTCGTCAATTTTTAATGTTTCCATGTAATAAATGCAAACATAAAATTCAATGAAATGGAAAGAGTGGTACGTACAAAAAGTGTACAAAGGTGCAAATGAACTAATTATCCGCAATTATTATTGTAGATAATAACGATAGGCGGTCAGTAATGACCAAATTATAATTGAAAATTGTAATTCGCTATTTCACTATAATAATCTATTAATTATAATTATTTGGTTGGGATACGTACAAATGAACAAGTCATTATATTTATGCTATAGGGCCGACTTGAAAATGAGAATTATATACAAAAGTCCTCATGAAAGATTTAATCTCCCACTCTGAGATTATTATATTGGACTATATAATGGACTACTTTTAGGCTAACGTAAGATTTGTCAGCAAATCCAATTTCCGAAATCTGTTCTATATAGACCTAAACTAAACCTTTTAGTATATCTGTTGCATATTCCCAGTTTCACATTAGTAAATTACTTTGTTAATTAATCGGAGACCACCAATTTAGTATGTTTCCATGAAAAAATGTCATAGAGCAGTCCTTTGTTAAATAATATTAGTATTGTGTTTCTAATTCAATAATATGCTTTATGCCTAACAACGGGGATCTAACAAAATGGAATACCTAACACATTTACAGGTTTTTAATTTACTGAAACCTTTCTTTTGACACAATCTAGAAATGTCCTCGACCTCATGAGTTGACACGTTTGCACAACATAATGATTTTCCTAAAAGGACTACCTATACCGGAAAAGCGGCAGCGTTTTGTGCCATACTTGTATTTTTAATCTCACCTGCATTTAAATGCATGCTGTTACAAATACAGTATGCGATGCAGGAAGAACTTGTATGTAAACTGTATTTAGTACTTATTAGGCATTTATTAAGTACACAGAAGCTTATGCGACTATTGAATAAGATGCACTTACAGTTCCTATTTCGTACCCTAATTAATTTATGTATATCCAGTGCAGCGGTCTATACTAAGCGGTTAATGGTCCTGAAACAAAAACTGCATTAACCCATTTTGTTTGCATTCAATACCGTATACTTCCAGATGCTAATATTTGTACGTCTATAAATGCATAAAAGTTAGCAAATATTATCTTTATCTCCACTAAAAACTAACAAGAACTACGAAGCGGTAGCATAATATGACTTGTATACTAGGTATAGGGAATCATTACTCGTCAATATCTATTCGTGCACTTATGCATTTTACTTGAAAAAATTACTAACCTCTTTCTTTAAGCAAGCCATTATTAAAATTTGGCAACTGCCTTTTAAGATTTTACACCCGTGTACATTACTGTGGAAATTAAAAACTTGTTACATGTAGTATCTAGTAATGTTTACAAATAATCTGCTGGATAGAGACAGAGCCAAACCAAAAAATGTGATAACGTTCGAGACGCCCACATGAAGTGTTTTTACAACGCAGCTTCATAAAAGCAAACGACATACTTATTATATTACTGTAGCCAGTAGTATCTGTGTACTTAAACGATCATATTAATACTAGGTAATGGAGATGTGTATCTGTAGATTACAGGTTACTATTAATCTGTACTAATTCATCTGTAGTTACGTTCACCATTTCCAAATGCATATTATATTTGGGGCAAATTGCTCTCATGGTGCAACGTGTAATAATAATATGAGGTTATATAAGTTATTTAATATCTATATTAGTTATACAATTTATTTATGTCTTATATTAAAGTCAGACCTCTCTACAAAGTGGCCTAACAGTCTCATTACATAGGTAATATTATTGCATTGCCAGTCATTTCTGACGCTTATACATTTTGAAAAAACCCCAATAATCAGCTTGCTCATGTATAAAACTAGAAAAGTCAATTCAATACTCTCAAATTAGCGATACAGTTACCTACTACCCTTTAATTCCACAATAAGAGCAAGACTGGACTGATCTTGCACTCGTTGCGATAGCCTTTGTCTGTAAAAATTAAGACATTATGCAGCTACAGGGCAATATGTAACTGGTCAATTGAGAGTATCGAATTGGCGTATCAGTAGTCCAGTCTTGCCCTTCTACGAATCCAATCGTTCCAATATCCCAAGGTAGACTGTTTTGATTTGGTTGTCAAAATAAGATCTGGGATTAGATTTAACTAAAGTACTTTTAGTGCTAGACAGGGTTAATTGTGCCCAATAGCATTTAATGTTGTTAAAGTCAATGAGTAAAATATCAATTTACTTGCAATGAAATCCTAATGGAATTATTGTAACTACAACTCTGGAGATAAGAAATATGTGTACTATGGGTGTGATAATTCACATTACGTTTCTTATTTAGTAATATTTTGGTGTTTTTTTCTTAAAGATTCATTTACAAACCTAATAGAATGGGAAGTGCATATTCGTTCGTTTCTAATCCCAATGAATGTATCCATGCATGTTTTTGGAGTTTGAATTTTTTTTATTTTTTATGTTTGATTTAAAATTTTATTATTACGTACTTAAGTTGGGCAGAATAACTATAAGAAATAAGCACAGCAGGTACTCGACATTTTTGTCATTATCTTGTGTCTGTGTCTAAGTGGCAAACGCAACGCACCTACTTAGCAAATATAATATCATTCTATATGATTGTATCCTGTTGTTTATGCATACTTATACAATAGCGTGCGGTTACCTAATTGTATATTTATGTCACTTAGCTACGTGACACTATAGTAATATTATAAAACTTGAGTATGTCACAGTCACGTCATCCTGAGAAAATGCATGAAACGAATGTTCTTTTAATTTTGTGCATTTTATGATCTAATACAATGTAGTTATAAAATACAGTAATAAATACTTATGCGTGTATGTAATTTACACTTTGCGTTTTGCACCACGTATCCTAATAATAATAGATTTGTATGCGTGAAGGAAAAACAGAATTTCTAGACTAGGACTACTCTACTCGTGAAACCTCATGTTGCATACTAGTTGCATTTGCATGGTTTGGTTTTAAAGTTTATATTACTATGTAGCATTACTAACTATGCACTCTCGTGGTGCAATTAATACAAACCTACTAAGGAATTACATGCTAAGTAAACAATACAAATAAAGCACGAAACATCACAACAGTTCTTTTGTTTTGCTTTTTTCGTCCGTGTAATTGCGATTCACTTCTGCGCTTCCATAATCCGCTGAGTGCTATTATTATGGTGATGGTGAATAACTAAACTAGAGTAATAGTAAGTAGCTTCACATAACACTATAAATAAACTACATATATAATAATAAACCATTCATAAGTAAAATAATAATTAGATTAATGTATATGATGTGAAGTCGATGTGCACAGCGTCGTCAACTTATCGTCTCGTATAACAAGCATTACATATCTCATTGTCTCATCCTTTAATATTTCATAAATATTAAGGAATACCTGTCTGTGTTGTTCTTGTGTTGTAAGTATTACTATGTGATACCATAATATTATGCCAGTAATAATTATTTTATACATGTGGTAGTTGTAAGTGGTAGGTACTAAATATAATATCTAATAAATAATCTGTAACAAGAAATTTTGTGGTCTGTTTTTGGTTTTGGTATCTAGTATTTAGTGTTTTTATAGTTGCCTAGCCTAACTTACCTGCATTGAACAAAGTCAAATTCATAAAAATATCATATCTTGTCCCTATCCTGTAAGAATGCGTTTATGCTATGCAGTAATGGACCTGTTGTTAACCCTGATTATTTGATGTGATGATCCAAGCATTTTTTATAAATCCCAAGATTCTACCTAAATGCATAATGCATTTTATCATCACTGTTCTTTTATCGTGCGAATACTTCATGGCATGCATACATACTATATAGATACCATTATTACTGTTCTACAAGTACCTACACTGTATACAAATTGCGAACTACACACTTTATTTCTTTAACAAGTTTGATATACGTTTTATCTCATATAAGAAATCGGCGTAAGCAATAAATTCAAATTCCATCCAAGTAAGTACTACTGTACGATAATAATAAATGCATGTACATATGTACTACATAAGTGCACATGTTACATACTATACTAACGCATTCATATTATAATACTTATAAGATAAGTACTTAAGCATCTGTTGTATTTAGTAGACAGACACGTTGCAAAAGGGTTACACAACACAACAGTACAAACACAGTCATGCAGATAGCCATTAGCTAATGTAATGTACTATAATGTAGGTAAAAGCTTGGTGTAAAGTAAAATAGGTAGGTAAGCTGAGTGAATGATATATTGCAAAGTAATGTAAACTTTAACTTTAACTTCAACTTCATCCTTCGATTACCTACCTACCTATACGTATAAGTTAGCATAGCACTAACACTAACATCACCGTTGCTTTTGAAGAGGAAGCGAGCGATGATTGTGCTCTGCCTGGCTAGGTGAATGACCAGAGGCAATAGAATCTTAAGATATCATCGCGGTCACCGAGACTTGCCCATCTTGTAGAGAGACGGGAGAGAAATGAAGTAAAGATATGCAATTCTCAATTCTCGGGGGTTAATTATTTTATCTCCATTTGACTTTGACTTCTCATCCTTTCCACCAAATCACCTTTACTCATATCATATCACTATTTCCCTTTAGAATCATTGTGGGATGAAGAAAACACATGTTGTGCATCCACAATGTAGGTATCTAGATATTTTGCTCTTCAAAACTCAACTAGCTAACTAACCTAAACAAGAAATCAGTCAGCAACAAAACAATCGACAAGACTTGTTCCTTATTCCTTTCCTGCATGACTCGTACTTATCTTTTCTACACTTATATTGTACTATGAGTTATATACATACAAACTAATTATATTAAACTGCCTAACTATTACTGTACATGTAGAAGATGGCTTAAGCTCTAGTAGTTTGTAATAAATATGGTCTGGTCCTGGTCTATGGCTCCTCTGGGCTTTTTACAATAGTTGACTTTGACTTGCTTGGCCTTAGCTTTAACTTGTATAAGAAACTAAGTAAGTAAGACCAAGTTTATCTTGTATTTACCTATGTAGCTATTGAGAAGGCATGCAATGTAATGTAAGGTAAGGATGTACCTTTACCTACGCACGTTTGTATCGTATACCCAACAGCAAAGCCATACGTACTACATTACATACCAAGAAGGAAGACAGGTTTCTCAAAGTTTTATATCAGTATGACATCCAAGTTGAAAGCGTTAGCGTTATCATCATGGCATTGCAATTGGCATTCTCCTAGATAAAATTAAGGTGTAAGCATGTAAAGGTAAAACTCTACTAGCTTACTTAGATTTGTCTTTTCCCCATCATTTCCCTGCTGCATGTTTGTACCATACATAACATTATTATAAAAAATATATATTATGCTATGCTAATAGCAATCTACAACTACAAGGCAGTCCTGTCTTGCCTTGCTGCAAGACTTGCTATAAGTTTTGCATTGTTGGGGCCAAGCCATACCAGACTAGTCAGATACCTTTGCTTTGTAGGTACACATTATGTAAAAGGACATATATCTTGTATCTGTATTACATTACACAGTACACATGTACACTAAAAGTTAGGAACAATCAATTGAATTTGAGTTTCAGACCCGGAACAATCTCAGTCTCAGTCTCCGTCATCTAAGCACATAACTAAAGCAGGAATATCTACAGTCTGGATACAAGTTCCAGTTTAAGACAACGAATTTAGAGATTCATGAGTTTTGTGTGGGTGCTGTGATGTGAGACGAATGACTGTTAAAGTCTTCCATTCAGTCAGTCCAGGTAGTTAATTAGCTACTTTAGTTAGAAATCCTCAAGTGCCAATTTACATATAAACGGTGAACATTTCCCGGCCAAAATGTGTTATTTCCGCATAATTTGGCTCTTTCCCCTCCTTCCGTTTCTCTGCAGAGCTGGTGCTGGTAACGCCGGTGAGAATGAGATTTTCTCCTCCACAACAGAACTGAAAAAGCTCTACAGATACGAGTCTGAAGTTGTTCTAAAACTAGAGGAATATGCTGTAGTCCTTGAAAAAGACCTACGAGTTATTAAAAGGTGAGCCAATCTCTTGTATCTGTATTTTATTATGAATCTCACTTCCTCTATTCTTAAGAACTTAATCTATTTCCTTTCATCTCATCTTATTCTGATGTACAGTGCAATACGTAATAAGTGACTTGACTTGCTCGTCATCATTCTACGGCTCACTGGTTTCGTTATTCTTATTCTTCAGATGTATACATTTATGCTAATGTTAAGAGATATCCTATAGTGTTGCACTTGATTTCAGTC
Source organism: Tomocerus mixtus (assembly GCA_034694165.1). Lineage (NCBI taxonomy): Eukaryota > Metazoa > Arthropoda > Collembola > Entomobryomorpha > Tomoceridae > Tomocerus > Tomocerus mixtus. The sequence continues at coordinate 4,779 of JAQFYC010002001.1, read as the reverse complement.
TAGGATTTATATTTTATTACTTAAGGTACTTTATTTGCAGACTTGTAGTTCGTTTCAGAATTCAGGCTACATTACACCACGGTATCGTTAATCGTATTCGTAAGTATTATGGGTATTTGTCATAGGTACGTGCCTAAATAGTAGTCAGCAGCATTTATTAGTATTCTTCGTCTGAAAAAGTCCTGGTGGCACTGTGGCACCACAAGATCAGATAGCATCTCAAATCTGCATGCTGAAAGTCAAGTTGAGGTTGGAACTCACGTTGAACTAACATTTAGTGTAATGTAGTGTAACACTACTGTAATATCTCTCTGTTCTACCAAAATGCACTGTATATTGTCAAATAACTAAAATAGACATCGCCGATGGAAACTGTAGTGTAGAAGTTTGCTACTGCTCTGCAAAATATAAAATTATTCCAAAACAATTAAAAAATATTTAATATTTGTAATACTGAAAGATCATAATTAATAAATTGATTTAAGAATTTCCCTTATGGGATTTACGAGTAGTAATTTAGAAACATGTGCTTCAGATTTCTGATATGCGCTTCCAATTATATTTATTAGAATGTCTACTGATAAGTTTAAATCGTATACAGGCTTTTTATCTTGTAGATTTTTTGCATGAGTTCGCAGAAAGCTAAATGCAGAATTTAGCATATTTTCTATATGTTTGCTAATACAATAGATCCATACACCATAATATATGTATACAATATAAATTTTAATCTCGATTTCCAAAAATATTCTGTTTCCGTTATAGGTATATTGATGATTTTAATATGGTTCGCACAGAAGGTCAACCCGATAGCATCGTGACGAACCCGTTCAATGCATACCACATACTCAAAAGAACTGTCGTCGACTGGGAAGATGTAGCAAATGCTATCAAGAATAAATCCAGAGCTGAAGGTAAGTCAGTCAATTTTCCTGAGACGGAGACGAGACTAGACTTTATCCTTATGTACAAATAGCTAGTATTACGATAGTAAAATATTTATGGCATTAGAAATTACGTACATTAAATGCACTCGGAATCGTATACATATACAGATATCTACTTTATTGAATTCAAAATGAAAACTTAACATACATAGGAAATGCAAAAAATTGAAGCCCTAGATCAGAATATCTAACTGCATATTTTATTTATTAGCAAAGCATCCTGTCAATTCTCTATTATTTCTTCCTTCGTGCATGGCGATGTAGATTTATCACGTATTGTATCATGCACGTGTATAATTCCCATAACACGATCTTCCTTTTCAAAAGTAATTGCTTACAGTGTCTATATACATGTTGATACTAAATAGATGCAGATACCATTGAATTTTGGGTAATTCAATGTATGTAGGTATATAAATACAATAAATGAATATAATATCTATTTCTTTGAATCGTCCACTTATGTACGAATCGTACCTACTTTACATTACAATATGTGTTTGTAATAATCTATCAGATATTTCGTTTAGAATGAGCTTTAGAATCCGAAATTAAGTATATTATGATATCTATAAATCTTCACGGACCTGATGTTAAATTATGTTATATCTGTACTTAATGATAAGTATATGGATTATGATTATGAGAATAGATATTATATCCATTGTCTGCTGAAATAATCAATATTGAATTTCTTTGAATAAGGTCTTCTTGGAGAAGTTATCAAGAAAAGCGAGTTGCTACCCACATTTGAAGATTTTATCGGCGGATCCAACGCTCTAGTCCTTCTTCAAGATACCTTTAACTTTTCAATACCTGATTTCACACATGGTGCATTCAAAGACGAGGCAGCTATTCCACAAAGCCCATACACCCTTACAGGTAACTAAACTATATGGACATTTAAATATAATTATGCAATGCACAGTCGTAAAACTAAGCATACCTACGTATTGTTCAATACAATATTACTGGATAATATACCCAAGTATTTAATTGAAAATAGTTAAGCTATGAATCCAATAACTTGCATGTAATTAATGGTGTTCTAATTAATATACGGCATATTTCACCCAGTTCTCATATCGCAATTGTTACGTATTTATCTTTAGAAAAGTTTTAAAGCTTCAATGGATGTCAGTTATTCCCATAAGTAGTTCATCAATTCATATAATACAAATAGCTTGGTATAATAGCTTGGTATGTACCTAGAAAGTATTGATTAATATGTAAGTAATTAAGTACACTAAAAATTGATATTAATTACTTTATATATTTTATGTATAAAGTAATTAATTGTAAAATGCAATTGCAGTTAGAAAAATTAAAATTGCGTTGTGTATGTTTATAAAGCATGCAATACAAGTATGTAGGTACATTACAATGCAGCTACTTATATGTTTGCTTTATTTAGGGATGTTGCGTCTACTAAAAGGATAACGGAGTAGATAATTGTCTTTGTTAGGTATACCTTTTTATAATGGAAGAAGATATCTTATACTTGCTGACATTTGCTTATTATAAAATGCGGCTCAAACTTTAATAGTGCTTAAGATAATGGTTGAGATATTAAATTTTATTGTGTATGTACAGGGTGTTGCGTAGAGATGCGACTACTTGACTTTCACTGTCAATATCTTGTATCTTATAACTGTTGATATAAGATGAAAATCTTGCTCGGTAGCGTGTACGCGAGCGCTTATGAACTATTTCCAGAAACAAGAAGCAAGAACCTAAATAGATACGACATTGTAGTTTGAAAAGTAGAAAAGAGCTTGTCTACCGTGGAAATAAAATAAAGACATTTAGTGCTAAGACTCCCAAAGTTTAGGGCATTCGAACGGTGTAAGCACAAGTATGTAGCTTACTCGATTCTAATATTTTTCAGTTTTAAAATCCAAAGTCAAATTAAGAATTAAATAATCGGTTTTTGAGATTTTGTTACTTTATTTTCTGGGGAAGTTGTTTGACTTTGGTTTTAAAACCCCCTCGCAATTACACTACAGGGCTGATAAAAATTTAATATTTACTATTCCAAAGAAGAAAATGATGACCTTTCTAATGGTGTAAACCAGAATGTCGTATCTGTTCCGATTCATGAACTATTGTTGCCTAAAACCAAACCGGCAAATTCTAGGGCAATCGTCCTCAGTTTTCTTGCCTGCGGGCTACCGCGCCAATTGTGATCTCATTTCAACGAAATAGACGCATAAAAAGTGATCTATCAAATCGTGTAACCATATAATACTGTGTCTTTTTGGGTTCTATAATATGCAGCGAAAATCAATTAGTCGCATCTCTACGCAACACCAGGTACAGGCATACCGTATATTAGTGCATACATTATATAATTGCTACGCAAATACTTGGATACGCTAAATGTAATTTTTACGTTAGTGTCTATCTATAAATCATCATTCATTTAACAATTATTTATAATTTTACTACGGAGATTACTAGAATAACTACAATTGAGATACTTAAGAAGTAACGGCGTACCAAGGTCGTTTCATTTACAGAATCCTAGTAAATGACAAATGCTGCCTAAGCTTTTGTTTATGATTTCGAGTACACGTAAACATCCCGAGAAGCTGGGCAGAAAAGGAAAACATATAAAATATTTGTCTCCTTAGTCGTAAATACACGATGAATTTTCAAAAAAATATGTATCAGAAAATTGTTTTCTTCTACTCGTCAGGGAATAATAGCAGGTAAAAATAGCTAGGTTGCTTAGGACGTAAATACAAATAATTACTAAGTAATATGATACTGATACATAAACTTTCTCAGTCGAATTTCTGCTGATCTTCGTCAATTTACTGTTAGGCTTCGGTGTGCATGTTATGTACTCGTGTTGCAGAAACAGAAACCTCTGTTTATATAAGCTTGACCTTTAAGAAAATTCTAGAAAAAGTGAATAATAGTAGTGATAAAGTAATGGCATATTAGGTAACTCTATGTTTACGTTTACTTATTTGCTGGCAGAAATGGTAACCATGTTCGATGTGCTTGTGCTACGTAAGTACTTACATAAATACAGCTTATTCATTTCTATATACAAATATAATAGAAAAGTAATTGATAATGATACAGAAAACAGAAAGCAGAGTGAAAGATAAACATTAGGTTGAGTTGAGGTTGAGACTTGAGACAGAAATAGGTAAATAAATATCTGTATAGTTGGCTTCATTTGGTTTTCAGGGAGAATCTCGCCAAAGCTACACACCTTTTTGTAAGCCTCATTACATACTTTGCTCCAGTCCGACTTGTTTTTTCCTCAATTTGACAATCTCGGATTCACAATTTGTGTCCGACGCAATATATGTCACAATTTGCAAAGGAAACATAGGAATCTATTACAGTATCACAATTTTTTTCAATTTGCTTATGTAACTGTAGACTAAACTACAATTTATCTCAAGTCGAACCAAAAGTATGCATTTATGTACTATTGTACCGTAAAAATATCTTTCCAAAACACATAAATAAGAATTCGCAAATCAAACAAGATAATATTGCAGTTGACATGACATATGACAAGACAAAGAGTATGTATGTACACGAAGTAACAGGTTATTGTTTGTTCGTTAGTTGGTCATATTTTGTATTGCATTATCCCGTGTCTTTCGCCTTTGTCTTTATCCGACTTCAATATTTCCTTTGTGTTTTACTTATTATTATTATTATATAAACCAAACAAAGCCAACTAGGCAGATATACCTATTTCTGTCTCAAGTCGCATGTTACATGTAATAAACTACATTATTTCTAGGACTAGATACTTAGCTTGGTACCCATTTAGCAAAAGAAAAGATGTTTAATCATAATATGA
>JAQFYC010002000.1:0-28913 GCA_034694165.1 Tomocerus mixtus | reverse complement strand
AAGAAGCTTATCCAAGAAAAATACGCAATTGTGTATAGTGCATAAGAATTTGCAATAAATAGTAAAACATTCTAAATAGTATCATATCTCTAAGTAACTAAGCAATTACTTAAGTTTTCCCATTTGCATGACTAATTCCAATGTACAATTCTATTCTTGTTATATTCTTTCCTTTAGTATACTGTGTGCTATGTAAGACAAAAGCATTAGTATGTAATGTACTATGCATGTACTGTAGTACATTGTAATAGAAATAGGAAACAAAGGGACACGTTAGGAAAAATATGTAAATAATTAAAACTTACTTAACTAAGTAGTAATGAAGTATATAAAAGGAAAGTACTTACTTTTCCTAAGTAAGTAGCCAAGCAATTTTATAGGTATACATAAATATATAGCTACTACTATATACCTACCGTATAATCTGTAATCAAACTGTAAGTTTATATATAATGAGCATAAAGGGCATTAAGAATATAAAACACAGATCATTCTGCGTATAAAGAGATTTCGGAATAAAGGAATTTCCCATAGAAAACTAATTTTAGGGCGCTTGTTCAATTTTCATTGGAAAGTGTAACTTAAAAGAGAAAATAGATGTAAAGAATTCTTGTAAAAGAAGAAATTCGAGATTTTTAAATTTTTTTTTTGTCTGAGACACGTTTATAGGGAATTAAAGTTAAAGAATTCTTGCAAAAGAAGAAAATCGACAGATTTTTAGCTTTTTTTGTCTGAGACACGTTTATAGGGAATTAAAGGTAAAGAATTCTTGTAAAAGCAGAAATTAGAGATTTTTAAATTTTTTTTTTGTCTGAGACACGTTTATAAGGAATTAAAGGTAAAGAATTCTTGCAAAAGAAGAAAATCGACAGATTTTTAAAGTTTTTACGTTTATAAGGAATTTTTGACCCATTCAGCAAAAAATAATATTTCTGGGTAGCCAGTGACCTTGGACTTAATATAATTAAATAGTAAATAGAGAAGTCTATAGGGACTATTAAAAAGGTAGTCAAAATTGTGGAACAATATGATTCATTCATTTTTAGCGAAGAATTGAACTCTTTTATTGACCTTGTAAGTCACCAACGTATTAAATGGATATAAGGAATTTTCTTATACAGAAGGAATTTTATCAAGAATCCTTATACGCGGAGAGCACTTTAAAATGTGTAATGAAAATTGTAGATGGAGGAGAGTAATGAAAAGGAGTTGGTTAGCTGACAGAGAAGAGAGTTCCATTCCATTTCACGTAATAGTAATAATAATAAGGTGGATGACTGTATTCTGTATGTGTTTTAGTTACATAGTAATTCTTGGTCGTAAGTAAGGATAGGAGAGTATCGTATTAAACTCCCGTTTCAAATTAAATGTAAAACGCAACTCATTCATTTAGTTCATTTCCTGTGCCGTGCTGCTCTGGCTTGGATTGCTTTGGATTGGCTCCTCTGTCCTGTCCTGCTTGTCCTGTCGAGCTTTTAATTACGAGATTACTCATTCGCTCAAGACCAAAACGAAACGAAGCCAACTCTTGCTTGGCTAAATAGTTTTATATAATCCGTCCGTATCACTTCGTACCTACACAAACTACCTAATTGTAAGCTCACAGGCTTATTCTATAGCCAATATCTACGATCTGCACCGTAAATACTCATATATTCCTAGATTATATAAGTATATTGTATATCTAAATAAACTTGAAAGGAAAGTTAAATTAGCAATTTTAAATTAAACCCGTGGGAAGTACATTAGTATTTACGGTGATATGCGCCCCAATAGATAACATTAATGACCCCAAAATATGCTGTAATTCTTGAATCTAACTAAAAGTTGTAACATGACTAAAGTTATGTCGTGTTACATTTTCGGGTGAGAATACTTCATTTTAATTATTTTAATGCCGCTGTTAATGTTTTTATTTTGTTCAAAAAATACTAAAACACAATAATCTTTAGATATAGTAACTAGTAATGTTTCCAGTTGAGATTCCATTTTAAATACTTCCATTTTACTTACAGAGCAAATGTTTTTACTGCCAAAACACTATTTTTAGGAGATTGCATCTCAAAACTAGGGCTACTGTTCATTTGTAATGTTAATTCTATTTACGATATATTATGTATAGTTAGACTAATTCGTTAATTATAGTTCAAACTAAAAATTCAATGTCGAAACTAAAAAAATGATCCCCAAATGTCAGCTGAATTAAAAATATTTGAATCTCATCTCTGTTTGCAACTGGTTAAGCCCTATAGTGCTCTAAATAAGTGAATACGGTGAAGTATCCTCTAATTTAAGGAGTTTAGTTGAAATCTGCACATTTGCATCGCATTAAATAGAACCAGACGGAAGTTTATGTACTTACTTGGCTTAGCTACTAACTAATTATACAATATTGGATGCTTATTGCTTATCTGGTTCTAACCGATTTGGATTTAAATTCAATTCGATCTAATTAATTCAGCAATAGTTTGTCTAGCTTTGGATTTATTATTGAAACTCTACACTTGCTAATAAAGTACAATGTAGTATGTACGCAGTACAGCAAAGTAGCAGTACATTACAAAACCTACAGTATGCAATTCTAGACAAATATATTAAAGAATACCGTATCCCCGTATGTAGGGCCAGCCAGGCCAGGACAGGACAGGGAAAGTCAGTCACAGAAGGCAGATGAAGGGTAAGTTGTAATATTAATTTAATTTAATTCAACAATAAGTGTTAGTGTAGCTTTTGCTCAAATCCATTTGTTATTCTTCTCATACAATACATGGGATATCTATATATAAAGCCTTACCTCATAGTTTATATAATAAAGCCTATAGTATAGCTTACCACCGTGACAAAATGCTCTATAAGCAATTTGACAAGAATAAAGGGAAAGAGAAAGGGGGAACCTTTAATGTGTTAAAGTTAGAGGAAGTTTGTTTCGATACGGTCACTCACATTCCCATTTTCCCAAAACACTCTACAATTGCAGTTACATTGCAATGGAAAGTGAATTGACAGCGAACAGCCCAGTCCAGTGCCAGGCCAGTGCCCGGATATGACAAGACAGGTGTGCTATCCTATTTTCTATGATTTCTCCGTAATTTAATTGAAAATTGATTTATTAAGGATGTTTACTAGAAAATTCAATGAAATAACTATTTAGTCAAGTGCTCCCTTTATCGAGAAACTACAAAGTTCACATTACCTTTCATTTCGGAGAGATAGGACGGAAATCCGGGTATCCTCGCCTTGAGTCTCATCCTCAGCGTCAGTGTCAGAGTCAGTCAGTCTCTTCTCTGTTTTCATTTTGGTTACCTTCATGTTTCATTTTAATTGGATTGATTTCAACTTCCATATTGTATACCACACGGATGCCACATTCAGTTCCGTCCATTTCCATTGATGATTAGACAGCTTGGAAATATAACTACACAATTATTCATTGACTTTTACCCTTTGTCTTTCTGTAAAGTGTTATCATAAGCAGGTTGCGGGTTCTTATAGAGGCAAATTTTAGCTAAACTGTGTTTATGGCCATTTTGAATGCACATTAATTGTTCTTGTAGCAATTTTAGCTAAACTTTTGTAATTAAGTCCAAAAAACCGATGTTATTGTGCAAATTCAATTAATTATGATAATGGGGTGATTTCAAATGCGAATTTTTATATGTAAACTATTAAAATATCCTAAAAAATGTCTCGTGTGTTTATAGATGGTTTTCCTATAGCGAGGTAAATTGTATGCAAAATTGTATGCTGAGTGTGCTACATTGCCAAAAATATGAAATCTGTATAAAGGGGAAAGTTCTATAACTAAGTTTTTAGTTTCATGGACCAAAGATGCAAGTTTCGGTATATGCCTTATTTATGCAAGTAAACACAAATTAATTAATTAGGTTATTGCAAGTAAACTAATTAAATTACTTAAGGCTTCTCAGCTTTAGGTATGGAACAATACGAATGTATTATGTATTTCATTTAAGTATATTTGAGGTTTACAAATAATTTGAAGTGCTTTTTCTATAGACATTATTATTGTTTTCCTTATGTAAGTAATTTTCACAAATATTTAAGCGAAGATAAAAAGGGATGGAGTTTCTTGTATTGTGTGTAATTGTAAGTAGTGATTTGATTTTGCTGGGCTGGTTCTGGTTCTGGTTCTGGTTCTGGCTCTTGGCATGGTTTGTTTGTGTACACAAAGTGTAGCTATTAAGCAATTTACTTACATTGCACTTTTGTACGGTGTATATTGCAGTATAGCTTAGTAGTACACTTACATAGGTAATTACTACCTACTACCTACATTAACATTTGCCATACAATGAATCAAATGAATTCTGAATGCTTGAATGCTAGCATAAATAACACAATTAGCTAAATTAATTAATTACATTTGAGTTAATTTAATCAAAGTATACTTGTGTATTTAGGTATTGTTGTGTGTGGAACGTACATTTAAGTACAAAAAAGAAAATAGGTCTATTGTACATATACAACATACACATACATATATATAATATTAAATAGCTTATTTATTTATGTATGTACTTATGAATAATAGTATAGTTCGTACTATTTCATATTAAACGCGAGTTGTAATTAATTTGTAACATTTAAGCATGTCCGTCGGTATTGCATACTTAATTAACAAAATCTATACATAATATGTGTTCCTATATATGTAACTAACTAATAACTAGTTATATCTACTAACTATATCCTATACTAGTATATCTATCATATTTTCTTACCTAATTAACATATGTACATATCATCTATTACACTATTAGACATTTCTGTTTTCTAAAGTATACAATATTTCATAGTAAATAAACAAATAATAAATTGCTTCATTTCATTTGTTAATTAAATTAAATTATAGTACATAGTACATAATAATACATCCTCAGAGTTACATAATACATACATGAAGTAAATTAAATTACTAATTGTAATTGTAATTGTATACGTATTAAATGAAGGTGTACTGTACTGTATGGATTATGGATTCCTGTATTGTATTTACTTAAGTATGTTTTAATACAATGATAATATTTTACCTAAATAAGTATGTATATGTAACGTATAGTGTTATGTATGTTAACTAATTAATTAACTATAATAATTACTAGCTAATTATATATTAGATAATAATTATAGTGTCTGTAATGTGATTTATACAAACTTACACTACAGATTTATTTAAAAGGACTGTCAGTCTCGACTTCTTCTTGGTCGTCCCACTTTGCCCTTGCGAGGTCCTGTCGTGGGTCCATTCGTTGTGGCAACATTGGCATTCGACGGACTTCCTATACCATTCTTCATGAACTGTAACACAGTAGACTTATCATTAGGTAAACTTTACTCTTAGACACGCAAAATGACAATAAACTACTAAAATAATTTAGAAAAAAATAAAGACATTAAGGGACCAGGTATTATTTTATTCTTAATTTCTTTCAGGCTTATTTTACGTAAAAAGATAATTTTGACATGTACTAAGAGAAAAAACATTCGGGACAATTGTGTCAGTTAGGGCAACAAAGCCAAACTTTGTCATCAAGATACCAAATTTGGTCACCCAAAAATGTCAAAAAGTTGCCTTTTAAAATTTAGGGCCCTAATGTACCAAATTATATAATGGAAACCACAATTTGATCTAATTCTCTTTCCAAAATGTCAAAAAATTGAGATTGTATGACAATATTTTAAATAAAACTTACAAATAACTACCCAAACCCTTGAAAAATAAAAAAATGATAATAAAATGAATGTTTTGAATTACTTAATTACCTTAAGCGCATCCTGTTCGCAAAATAGGGCACCATTAAGTACAGAGTATCGGTCACCAGGCTGAAGTGCCACTCCACACTTGGAACAAATGAAACATTTCATATGATAAACAAAGGGGGGAGGTGTCCCAGGCGATGGAACACCTGCTCTCATCACAAGCTCATTTGCTGGAATTCCTTGTCCACAACCTTGACACGCACCTCCATTACCAAATATTCTGAAACAAAAACAAAAAATCATTTTTATTAATATCACTTTTTCAAAAATATTTTTTAATGTATTCCTGGATAGTTTTTAACTCATCTTTCGTATCTGAACTTTTTAGAGCTAAAATATTCTTTGGGATTATCTTTACATTGACCTTGCACAAATATAGCTATGGCATTGTTATTGTTGTAAGTACGAGAAGTAGGAACTTGTCAACTTAAATTAAATTGTCCTATCCCTATCCTGGTCCAGCATATAAAATACCTACTTCATATATTACTGGAAATTCTATAATGCATCTGTAATCTGTATATAGTAAATAAGTTGTCTAACATTTTGGCTAATATATGCTAAAGTAATTTGCAAGATCACTAATCAAAATGCAAGGCCAAACTCCGTTTCACTTATTTACTCCTCCCTCGTCTGCATTTTGCATTCTCTCCGTGCAAATTGACACAGTCCACCAATTTTCCTCTCTTAAACTTCAGATAATCAGATTTTCTTGTCATCAGAGACGAAGTGATGTGGTGATCTGAGTGACGATTCATAATTCATCTCACGTCCCCTCAGTCGAGTTCTCCTGCTTACTTATTACTACTCATCTTCCCAATTCATACATCTTTTCCAAACTATCCAGTAACCCTATATTTTGAGTTATTGCAAGCTAAATTGTATCTTTCCTTACATTTTTAGCAAATTTACTCGTACAAACTACGATCGTTACTTATTTCTTTGCATAAATTAATTAAATTAAGCCGGAGAAAGTAACTTTCACCTCTTAAATATACCGATACAATACTAATGTAATTTTTTCTGCCACTTAATTCCAAATACATATATATTTTATAATAGTAAGTAATCGCAAGATATTTATTTATCTCCACTCCACCGCACCGCTGCAATTATAAATTATTAGGCGACAAAACTACGACATACTTACAGTTATACTACATATATACACATAAAATACATATATACATAAAACACAGCTATAGTAATGGAAAATATTCAAAGAGTAACAAGTACACATTCAGACAGTACATACAAATATATTGTATAACTTTACTCTCTATAGAAAACATAGGGAAAGAAGTCGTGCTTAAATGAGAAGATTGTTGTACTGTATAGAGAATATAGTTTTATATAAGCCCGTATATATAATACTGGATATTACGGAGAAAGAGTAGCTAAATAGAGGTAAAGGATAAGTCTAAGTGAGTCTAAAGTCTTCTCGCACCGAAACGGAGAGAACAAAACCCACTTAGCCCGAATGGTCTATTAATTGCCTCAAGAGGGAGAAAATTAATCCCGTGGGCAAGAGCTTCCTTCCAGTTCCACTCCACCACTCACACTCACTCTCGTATTTAAGTTACGCTTCTCTTACTTTCCCTCTCGCTTACTTTACTTACTCTTCTACAGTCTACACGTACTTTCTATACGTCTCACTCAATATATTTATATAACCCACCTTTATCTCTAAGATACTTATATACAAATACTAATAGCACTAATAGACCTTACTACGTAGTGTACACGAGACCGCAATATTTTATGTACAGGGTGAACTCAACGGAAAAATAACTACTGAACCAGAAAAAAGTTGAAATTACAATCACTGATGAGATGAAGCACCACAGGTACTCGTATTAGTACCTTATGCACAGTTCATTCCGCATAAAAGGATTCTTGGCTCGTCAGCAATGCAAAAATTTGTATGAATAGAAAAATTCCCTATATATATCAACATGATATAGAATATACGCGGAGTGAACTGTATTTATGAAGAGAATCAACAGAAAGACCAAGACGACTTACTTACTACTTACTACTTACCTAAATAAAGAAAGTTAAAACTTATAAGAGAAACTAATGTTATTTATTTTATTGCATGTTTTTCAGTATTCTCTACATAAATGCTTTATATATACTCTTGTGTATAATCTTCATGCACGAGATGAGATGGAACTGAAGTACAAAAGGAATTCAAAGAAATGATCTTTCAATTTAGAAACATTATCCCTGATGGGATCAGCTAGCTAAATTATTATCTGACAATATTTTATCATATCTACGTAAAACACAACCTCTTTATCGTAACAACGGGAAATTGTACTTCTCTCTTTTTCAATCAAAGATTGGAAATTACATTCTAAAACTAAATCAGGATTTTAGAAATGGGAAAGCATAATAATGCAGCTTAGCTTACTATGCATTGATTTATTGCAAATGTAACTTAAACTACAAATATATTAAAAAGCAACTACAAAAGTAAACATTTAGTTAACTATTCAAAATTTAGTTAACTATTCAAAATTTAGTTACCTATTGTCATTGTACACAATTACACAAAAATATTTAATGAACAACACGTTCTATTACTGTCTACCTTTATTATCTGCGTAAACTTTATTAAATAGTAAATTAATAAAAAAGTTATAAATGCTGACAGTCGCCAAACTGAATATAAATATTTATATAAATAGAAAAATACTACTTAATGCATTTTTAGGGCTATAAACATAAATAGACTGATAATGTGATCATATTAAAGAGAGATATGCGCAGATAGAGTATAGAGATGGGTAAAAGTAGATAAGGAAGGAGCTTAAGTCAAGTCACAAGAAAGTATTTAGCAATGTAAGAAAAAGAGGCGAGGATTCTTTTGGACGTGAATGAATGCTAAATGCAACATCGTTTAGCAGTTCAAATGTCTCCTTGTCTATTCAACTCATCCATCAACAAACTCTTTAGTCTTCAATCTAACCGACTCTACAACATTTCTTTTTGGCTTCACTTAAATGTTAAACCGTTAAACGGTTAAACTAAACCTTTGCATACACAGGACACGACACTCGTTCGCGCAGCACACACTTATAAGACAACTCATTCATACTTTTCTATCTTTCGAAAAAAACTTTCTTTTTTTCACTTCTTTATCCAACCAAGAAGTAGCTAAATGCTAAATGCATGCAGATAGCTTCTTTACCTATACATTGCTACTACATTGTATCTTGATCTGTCTATCTTTCGTTTCTTACACTTATCTTTTTATTTTAGTCAAAGTCAAAGTCAACTCTTCCCTATTTTTCATGTACTTAGGCATTTACTTTTGAAATCGAAGTCTATAGCAAAACGATGTTTACGCGCGACACTTTATCTTTTTTGCTGCTAAAGTTTTTACATGACATTCACTTGTCTGGTTTTAAATAACTTGTGTGGAAGAAATTCAAATGAATTTACTCATGTCGGTACCCGAACCGAAACCCAACATGCGTACAAATGTGCGTACTTTACATATGTACGTGTGTACGGAATATTTATGCCACATACAAGTAAATAGAGTAAAACTTTTCTACATGTCAAAATTTTATTTATATAGAGCAAAGAGCAGGAATTTTCTTAAGAATGACTTATTTAACTTATTCGATGTAATCTGCCCAAGATAAAGTGTGAATACGGGAGCGCACCGATGAATGCAAGGAATACCGTAAATATTGCAAAAGTGCAGAGGACAAGTCGTGGATTTAATTTAGAGATCTGTTACATACTTCCGTCAGAAATTATATTTTATTTTTTATTTAAGTTTCTTAATTTTTAAAGTATCAAGAATTCCTTAAATTTCTTAAGTGCAGAGCTGTCAAAACTAATTGTACGTAAATTTTTCTTATTGAATTTCTACAGGGAACCATTGCAAAATCCATAATATGGCATTTATTGTCAATTAACAGAAATGTGCTTTAACAGGCATTGGGGAAAGTTGTGCCTTGAAAATTGGAAAAGGGGGTATCTTAGGAAATCTTACGCTTTCTCTACTTTCCTAAATGGAGCAAAGAAATGGGGGTTTTGGATATTTGCTTTAGAAAAAGAGTTTTTTCGATTTTTCGATGTAATGACAAAAAACCTTTGTATTTTTAATAAAGTTCTGCAAATCTGGAAGAATTGTATGTGCAAATAGTATATTTTTTTTGTAAAAAAATATTTAAACATACTTTAGGTCAGAATCCTATTGGAATATTTACGGTATCTATTCTTTTTCTAAAATTATGTGATGTGAGAAAGAAAGGTACATAAGAACGAAGTGACTGAATAAATGCAGTAAGAATGATCTGACGAAGAAAATAATAGAGTTAGCTATCCTCCTCTGTGGTTCTGCCGTTCTTCTGTGTAGGACGAGACTGGGAATGGGGAACTAAATTCACATTGTTATAAGAAGTGTGAGGGAAAGCGAGGACGGAGTAAAATAAGGGCGGAGGAACAAGTGTATGAAAATTGAGTTAAACGCTTCCACGTTGGAAATGGTCACCTGGGATCAGAGGATGCCTGGAACAAGTTCATCCTTTTGGTCTGGATATGGTTCTGGTTCTGGAATGGGAATGCCCTGAAGACCAAGAACCAAAGTGCCACACCACACCAAGCCATGCCACAAGTACACACATACATATATACCTCTACAATAATTCTTTCAAAGATCTCTTTGGTTTGTCTCTCCATCTCTATCTCTCTCTCTCCCGAATTCGGATTAGGATCAGCAGTACACTACCATCCTTAAATATATCTAACATTTCACCCGACTCCTTCCCTTAAACCTAACTGTTATACTATTGGTACTGCCTGACTGATTGTGAGAGTATGTGTGTATGTGCCTTGGTCTTGGTATGTCTATCCTTGTAAGTAAGTGAGCTATTCCTAAAAAATCCACAAATTTCTCTTTCCCGACTTACTTGACTCTGTGTGCTTCCTTTTGCTTACTTACTTACAATCGTACATGACTTCTATACTTCTGTCTATTTACTATTTACTCGCTTCCTGCCAACAGCCAGGACTATTTACACGTTTTTCTTACATCTCTTTTTCTTCTTCTGCCTGCCACTGGTAGTTTTGCCCTTCTGGGAGAAAAATGAAAAGAAACCAAACCGAGTAATGTAAGGGATGAAAAAGACAGAAACTTTTCCCATAATATTTCAAATGTATGTATGAGTATAAATAGATCATCCTTTCATATTACACTTGCTAAGATATTGGAAGAGATCCTACATACTTCAATTTGCAATAGTTTTGGACTATATATTTGTAATAAGGTCAGATCAGACCAAAGAAATTATTTTAGCATCTTCAGAAATGCGAATTTTAGTTTCAAATTAATATAAAAATTTCTTTGCATTCATTCTCTGCATTTGCACTGTGTTCATTTGCTACTAATTATATAATAGTATAAGTATCAGTTGACAGTTCCTACTTATGATTATTAAGATTTTATCTCTCATTTCCTATAATAGTGGTAATTAATTTACAAAGAAGACAACCTTACAATTTTACCCTAAATTAATTTAAGAAAATAAATGTTGAAACCTAAACACTAATAAAATTTTCTTCATTCTCAATTTTTTATTATAGTAACTAATTTTACGTGCAGGTGAATATTTTTCAGTTGTGTTCCCTGTGTGATATATTTAGTATTGTTAGAGAAAGCATGTTTATGGTTTAAAGTGTGCTTAAAAATAATTGAAAGTTATCATTTACCTGACATAGTCATTTTTACAAAGAATCATTCCATCACGGGTGAAGCAGGACATGCCTAGATCTGCTAGCGTTCCTCCACAGGCTGAGCATTTGAGACAAGAGTGGTGCCAGTAGCGATCTAAGGCGTGAAGGAGCCACCGTTCCATTATTGGACCACAGCAGCCTCCACATTGCTGTAAATCACAAAAATATGACATTATTAATTAGCAAACTCAAAACAATTATCACAAACTTAACAGACTGTTAAAATCCTTATAATCTCTCTTGACCATTTACAAGAAGATTTAAACTACTACAAATACACAAGCATTAAAAATCATAAGACCTTCACAACATAATTCTGATTCCCAAGCTATAAACGAAGCCTTTTTGCAAAAAAAATATTCCAAGTCAAACATATTTCATAGAGGATCTAATAAATATCAAGGAATGCTTATAATACATGAAATTACATGTGTGGTGGCGCAAAGTAAGTACAGGGCTTGCTATTTGTGGCTTTATAAGGCTTGCATATGTACAAAAGCAAAAGGAAATATTTTTTGGGATTAAAAATCCAGATATGATGTCATATGAAGTAATTCCGGAAATTGTCACAGAGTTAAGTAAGTGAATTGAATAGTGAAGGGAAAGAAGGAAGCCTTTTTGCTTAGATATCTACTTACACATGTTGTACTACTTATACTTATACTTAGGAATGGCTTACACGATGGAATTCCTTTAAGCAATGTAATATTCGACAAAACTCTCGACTCGAGTCGATCATAAATAAACAAGCTAATCACATAATTCTGCCGTCTCGTCTCGTCACAAAAAGTTTGTCTCCTCGTTCATTTTGCGGTTTCATTTGCCAAAGAGCTTTTCCCTCTAACCCAACAAAAAACAGCTCAACTACTACATACTTAATACTTACATTATAATGCTACACATATTACATAGACAAACTCTAACACTAACATAACATACATAACTACTACTTTACTCAACTAAACTACACACTTATCTGTAAAACACTGAAATAACGTCTTCACAAACAAAACCGGGTATTTAGCTTCCGCAATTCTTAACAGATAAAAATCCAAAACCAAAACCAACCAAAAATACCACCAAATCATTCAATAAAGTCAATATTATGCAAAGCTAAAGTTTACAAGATATGATTTTACAGGAAATTCCTAAAAATTAAACAATTCCAACTTACAAGAAATAAGAGACACCAAATAAACCAGTAAAAGTATTAGCACTATTACTTAACTGAACATTTAACTAACACCATACAATGTTACAATTATAAAATAATTAACTTATTCTGATTTTGATAATAAATTCAAAAAATATTGTTTTTTGAAAATTTTAAAAAATAAAAAGGAATTCTGCAACAAAACCAAAACCAAAATTCTTCAAGATGTATTTTGAACAAGGGGAATGTTAGCAACAATGGGTAATGGGTAAATCGTTAAATTCTCAAACTCAAACCAAACAAACGTAAGTAAGAAGAGAAATGGCGAAATGAAATCAGCAGATAAACATTTTCTTACTTTTGTATTGGGAGGGCAGTGATTTTGATTGAGAGTCATTTGAGAGCAGATGCCACCTGAATGATGTCCCAGCATCCCATTAGGAGGGGGAGGAGGGCCGGAATGAAGGTAACCACCAGAGTTAGGACCGTAACCACCTTGTCCACCGCCAGGACCACCATTACCCGGGTGCCCATGTCCGTGGTACATTCCTGGACCGGAATTATCCCCAGGACCCATTCCTCCACTCACATGCCCATTGTTCAACATTCTTCTATTTTATTTTTCTCGACACGACGCACTCGTAAATTTATTTATTTTCGCCAAAGACAAAGACCCGATTCCCTCCTTTTCACAAAACAGTGTCCTACGATCAAATTCAAATAATTCAACCCATTAGAATCACTGTCATCTATTTTACACAAAATACCAAAGAAGTAATATCATTTTCCCTCTTTCCTGTTTCCTCTACTACAATAATTTAACTACTTAAGAAATAATTGAATCGTTATGTTCGTTATGTTCGTTAGTTTCTTAAAAAAATACTACTAATAGTACTTACTAATTGTCACTTACTTAAATAGTAAGTAAAAAAATCCACTTATAATTATACCACATTGGTGGATTGGATTGGATTCTACATAATCTAATCTACACATTCATCTCTGTACATAAATATCTGTACTATCTGTATACGTGGTAATAAATATCCTAATCTCATCAATGCATTTCTGATTCTGATGTTAGTTACTAATGCCTTCAGGGAGCGCTATAAAATAAGAATTTCTAATCAAAGAGCAAACAGCTGAATTAAACTGAACAGAAAGAAGAATGAATCGAATTTAGCTCCGAGCATCTTATCACATCACAAAACCAAACCAAAGAATCCCTTACGTAAAAGTAAACGTAACCAACAACGTGCAGTGCACTTAATCACACTGTCAACTGATCTCCTCTTGACTTATGGCTAATAACAACCATTTCCTTATACAAACCCTACAGACAATGCAGACATACATATAGGTACATCTAATCAAATCAACAATGTAATCAAATGATAATAAGCCTGCCGTGGCTCTGGCCTGGCCAGCCGTAAACGCATTTAATTCTACACTCTTTTACATAAACGGATAAACCGCTCTCGTCTCGGGTACCTTACTTATTATATTACTGTAGCAATAATATAAAAATATAAAAAGTACATCTGGCATGGCCTGAGCTGGAATTCTCCAATAAACCTTCATTTACAATTCCATACATAAAATATTCCAATTTATTATCTTTACAATGCATATCTGTAATTATAATAATTTTTTCTGAATATTAAATCCGAACGGAAAGTTTAATTTTTTGTAATAAGAGCTTAAGAGCCTGTAGCTTTAGTTATTAAATAATTAGGGACATTAAAATACAATAGAAAACGATAGATCACACTAGTACATCACCATCATACTAATAAGTACATGCAGTTAATTGTATTCTTATCTGAATTCTTGTATTATTCTGTATTGTATTGTGTTTCCAAATTCTAATCGTAATCTAATGCATAATGGAATAAATGAAATGGGAATGGAGTCACTGCCCATTTAATATTTAAAGAAAATGAATTCATTACTTTTTGAATTCAAAGAATTATTCTTTACTTATTTTATGGCAAGACTATAAATTCTTATCATTGAATTGCATTGCACATTGCGCTATAACTATAAACGGGGCTTGACTGACTTTGACTCACGTTTAACATTTAATAGTTTCCATTCCACTTTACCAATCCTCAAATAAATAATCCTAAAGCAAAGGGCAGAATTGCGAATAGGGAAGTTGGTTTGCTTTTGCCAGACTGGGAAGAGTTACTTAGAATTGCTTATTGTTAGCATTGCCTTTAAATCATAGATATTACTACATGTCATTTATTATGCGAGTTAAATTGTGTCGTGGAGGAGTATAGAGTATTCCGGCTGAGATCAGATTAAGTAAGTGGATGCTGATAAGAGAACATTACTTACTTAACTTATTTATGTAGGAATTACATTAACCAAATTACATGACAAGATTCCTAATCCTACATACATACATACCTAAGAAGAAGAAATCTTTATTAATTGCATTCCCTATCTGCTATTAACTTATTAAATTATTCCATCATATTTAATTGTATATATTATTGTATTTATGTATTATTTGTATGCAGTAGGATATTAAGTACACACATTAGTTATATTTTTCAAGAAAAATTCTTAAAATTGTATGAAAAATGCAGTAATTTAAGATTTATATTTAAAAATACAGTTTAACTAAATTACTCATTAGGAAAACTAGTAAATAATTCTCTATTCTTTCAATGATAAAAATAATTTCGTGAAATATTTCATATTTAATTTCCCACAAATATTTCACACACTGAATAAATACTGAATTGGATCCAATTCCCATTTCCCATTACAATACACGCATCTTAAAATATCTGTTATGTCATTCTAATTCATCTGCGAGTTGATTGCTTCCATTTATTTATTTTATTGTGAGTCACTCACTCCCTCAGCACCATACTACATACATATTGTATTTATCTGAATCGAATTCCAATCATATCATTCCAATCCATTCCATTCCACCTACCTGCAGTTTTAATTTACCTTTTCAAAAAAACTGTAGCACGAGTTACATTTCCAAAACTAATAGAGTTCCCAATCCCATCCTAAGTACATCGTGTACTTTACTTTGATTTTTGATTACCAATGTATTTATATAAATTGTCTCTGTCTTCTATTTAGAGAATGATTGGATTTAATCTGATTGTTCGATCAAGTTAAGTCAAGTATGTACATACTAAGTACATACATGCTTATCTTTACTTATATTACGTACTTGTACATACTATATAAATAACTGCATGCAGTTAAATAGATAAACTAAGGCATGGTCCATAAATAAGGAGCACGTAAGTATTTGTATGTAGTGCATTATTTACATATGTACTACGTAATAATGGACAGTGTGACTCCACTCCACTCCAGTTGAGATTTAGATAAACCAAGAAAAGTCAAGTTAATAAGTAAGCCATGATTATTGCTTTGGATTTGGAATACAAATGCAAGACAAATTATATAAGATCCCCAAGTAAGTAAAGCTTCAATACATTTTTAAAATGAAATGATCAAATCAGTGGACAGACTTAAACTGTAAGTACAAATACAATTGTACAATACTGTACTGTAGTGTAGTGTTGTAAAAAGTATTTGCCTTGACTTGAGATCTGTGTGTCTTATTATTATTAGGAATTAGTTAGAGCGTACGTCTTGGATTCCACCCCACTGGGTCCATGATCAAATCGAATCCAATTAATTAGACACCCCTTCGATTTCCAATCTACCATCTTGAACCTTACTTCTAAAAGTATCTATACATATATACCTTCCTATCTTAATTCTTCTTAGTATATTTACTAAACGTGATCAGAAGGAAATACTAACACAACATACTAAAGGTAAGTTACACTTAGTATACTTACTTGCTATTGTTAGCAGTAGAATCATATTAAATAGGTACATAGCTCACAATCACAAATCAGAAACCATTCACATTCGTTTCTATTCTAACGAGTACTATTTCACTTAACACTTTTTCACACTATTCATTTACTGTTACAGTTTGCAACTACATAACGTAACATTGAAAATGCTCAACTAAATACTAAATAAAGAAATCAAAAATCAAGTCTTTAACTACCTTTATACGTAAAAGTGCTATTAGCAATTATTTGAGTTCCCATTGGAGAAATAACGCATTGTGATAACCAAAATGTATTATTTGTACAGAAAATCCTAATTTTTGGAAGCAGTAGCCCCAAGATTTTAAGTAAACTGGTTACTTAATGTATATTATGTTATACAAATGAATATATTCACATATTGTACACACATTATATAATAGCAAACATTTAACATGTATAATAAGTATGTACGTGAACTTTATATGACATGACATGACATGGCATGGCCGTGCACTGCGTGCGAGACTCTTGAATAGGCAAGGACTCCAGCTCTTGTCTATCCATGTAGGTTTCCTTTATGTGACATGACGTGCTCATGTTGTTACACCGGTATTCTCTTGTATTCTACCTAACAAACATTCGAGAACCACATAAAACAAGGATTCTCCACCAATAAAACGTTCTTAATGCCAGACAATATAATCTGATGAGGATGATGGCCAGTAAAATAAAAAATGTTAGCTTAAACCATGCGTGTCATGTCAACAATTTGTATTTGTATGTACTGCATTTCACCAGATAACTATGCACACATACACCTAACGTTAGTATAAATAAATATTATACAAGGGGAAAACAGCAGTGTAGTAAATATGTAGCATAATATTATTATGCATTTTGGTACACATAATTGTGCATTGCATTTCAACTTTAATACGAAATGAAATACTTAATTCAATGCAAAATTAATTTCAAGCGATCATAATGTCATTCTATACCTATTTTCATTATTAATTGATAAATTAATATTGTAACGTAAATAAAATAGGAACTTGCTAATTTATCAATAACTATAAAATAAAAATTCGCGTAAAAAATGCAATATTAATTTGCATAATTATTTGCACTATAATTAAATAATATCATTTTACTACATTTAGACCTCGTTTGCAGAAGACAAGAATATATTATATGTTTTATAAATAAATGCACGCATTTATACTTATTAAGGAAGAAGATGAGCTACCGTGTTTTCCTGATATACTTCACAGGTAATTAATTATCCCAGAATTAATGCTAAGGAACTCAATTAGATGAATTTAGTTTAATTCCACTGGTTTTGCAACAAGAAAAAACAGTTCCACCAAGTTTTGTAGTAAATAAGGAGGATCAAATTAAAAAAGCGAAGCCACCCACACCACACATACTGTGTTACTATGTAATAACCATAACATAATCATCACACTACATTACTGATGCATTGCAATAAATCTAATAATAATAGCAACATAATATTCTCATTATGTTTTATAGCTTTATTCCTTATTCAAACGCACACACGAAGTGTGTGGATAAAATAATTACAATTAACAATCTAACAAAAATAGTGTAACACAAACAATTAAGTGCAGGGAACCGAAGAAAAAGGGCAAATACTCAAATACAAAGAAAATAGGAATTTCTTGTGGAAAGAAGAGCAAAACTCGTTTCTGCGTTTATTAATACAATATAATAATAAAATGCACAAAAATGTGTACAAACTGCAGGAGCTTTATGTACAACGTGTGTAAAGTGTAAAATAATGCTTTTTAGGATTATTCGTGTTGCATTCTGGATAGGGGATGAAGATTTGAGATGAAACTAAAGATAATTTAACTTCTTTAAGTTACACTATACAACATATACATAATAAATGGGAGAATGGAGTTATAACGTCCATAAGCGGCTATTAGCGTTAGAAAAAGACTAATAATTACGGAATGCGTGATCTGTTGTTCTTTACTTTATATAATATGATACACGAGATTATAATAAACACGTATCTCACTCCAAACTACTACAAAGACTGAATTACAGGTAAATGCTAACCATTTTACCTCTATATGTACTTACTTTTTACTACACAATACACTATAAGTACAACGACGACCAGAATTCAGAACCAGACCAATGCGTGTCAGGTTCTGTCTACAACTTTTATTACGCTTTTCTAGTTTCACTTTGTGGATTGTATTTCATATGCTAAATTCCTATATTGTACAAAATGTGTATACTTAAGTTACGTAAGTATACAGATATAAGTACAATGGAAAGATGTTTTAAGGACGACGGCTGTTAAAATGTATGTTGTGACCTGGCTTTGGCTTGACGAGATGATGATATGCCTAATAACTACTTATGGGATGGGATTTCATGTTTTTATCGACAGTTCTATAATTTTTTCTGTCTTTTGGCTATCTTACAATCTTAACAGCATATTCTTCACTCTTTTCTTTCTAGAACTATACTTATACTTTAAGATTGTAATGCAAACGTGTGTAAAGAACTCTCTGTAGGTAGGAATCGCGTTTTATAGATCTCTGTTTGGCATACGACAATTACAGTTTATATTTTACTATTCAAAAATTGGGATTACCTAAGATACAGACAGTTTCAGAAAAAAAATCTGCATAAAAATGTAATTGAAATACAATACACAGGTATTTAATTTTAAATGTCAACTATTAATGCATAATTTGAACCATGAATGCGACATTATTTACGACAGTATTCATTTCATAAAATTTTAATGATTCCAATTAACACTTTGAGTATTTACGAATGCGTTTTTCTGTGAACTATGTCTATACTTTTACTAAATTCTATAATTAGCAGACTACAAATGGAATTTCAAAGAAGAATTAATTAGATTCATATCCCTTGTAAG
Organism: Tomocerus mixtus; assembly: GCA_034694165.1. Taxonomy (NCBI): domain Eukaryota; kingdom Metazoa; phylum Arthropoda; class Collembola; order Entomobryomorpha; family Tomoceridae; genus Tomocerus; species Tomocerus mixtus. The sequence goes on along the minus strand of JAQFYC010002000.1, from coordinate 9,472 downwards.
CATATGTGCTTAAAATACTGTACTTGGTTTGTTCTATTTTTCTATGTAACTCATTAAAAAAGAGATGAGCCAATTAAAAAACACACATGGACATGAAACTTGTTCAGTTCACCTTAAGTTCACCAAACATCAGAATGAAATTGTAAAAGGATAATTGTAAACCTTTGCCTTTAACTTTAACACAAAACTGTAGGTAAGTTAATAATCTGATTTTTGTATTGTATGCTTACTACCAATAATATTTCGAACATAACATACTAATTAACTTCATTGAACAAAACAGTTCAGATCAGTTCATACGAGGAGGGCAAGTACTTTTTTAAAATGAACTGTCTCTCTTCGTCTATATATTGATTATTACATAAGTTAACTCATTATTTTTGTAAATGCTGTATTTTGTGTACAATAACTATTTACTACAGACACTATGTGTACTACAGCACTCTGCACTGGACTAGCTCAGCGTAATTTTCTGTTTTGCTTTGTTTTGCTTCGCTGTGAGTTCTAATGAAATGTTGGAAATAAATTGCAGTAGGATGTACTTGGTAACAGCTGAGATAATAAGAGAACTGATTGTATTGTTTAACATTTAGGGATGAACATTCATACTATTACCTCTACTATTACTATTGCACATACAATGCAATATACATTACTTTACTTTACATTGGAAGATAATAGAACAGACAAGACGAATCTTTAGCCAGAGTAAGAGCAGGACATGCTGAAACGTCTCATTTGAGACATGGCAAGACAACACAAAACAAATTGCCTCTATTCTCTTTTCTAAATACCTGCTATAACCTATACTTTTCTATAGTTTAATTTAATACCCTATATTTAAAGACGAATGGGTCTAAGGTAAACTCAAATGATCAGGCGTCTCGAAAAATTCAAATTTGTATTCACTTATCCTTTTCAAATTGAACCCTCGAACTAAAAATTTCAAAATATTTGCCAAAATTCTTTTAAAAATTGCAATACGAAAGATTTTACAAATATTATCATGATTTCCAGATCACTTTAATTTAATAAAGTAGACGCGTGCCCTACTTAATCTTCAAATTCTAAATCAATTGCCACAAATCGACAAACTATTTACGATTTAGCAAAAATGCATTTAAAAGAGATAATGTGATTATTATCCCTGTTGCCCAATTTTCGGAATGCCTGATTAAATATTTCCAATAATACAATACACTTAAATTATATTTAAAAGAGTATGCACACATCCGCTAAAATGTCTTTTCTACACATATTTAATTTTCTAAAATTATATTAAGCAGATTTAATGCCAGTAATTTAATGTTGATGTAATATTACAGTAAAAGAGTAAGTAAAGCATTTACCTTTCGTGAACTGAACTGAACAACTCATTATTGTATTGCATTAGATATATACTAATAGATAAAGTATTCTATTCTACTGCCGGCGGATTGCATTAGATTTCGTTTCATTATTCCTCGGACTCTGTCTCTGTCTAGTACAGTATACTAAATATATAAATGTTTTTAATGAAACTAAAGCTATATATCTCGTTAGGATGCATGTAGAGGTACACTTAAGTACAGCGAACGCATATACTTCAAGTCAAGTCAACTTTGTATATAGTGTTCTGTAGAACGTAGGTATCTTCATGGTAGCTCTTAATAGGATCCATTTATCTCCCGAGCAGAAACAAAGTACAACAGTAATGAATTCATTAAATTAGTTATTAAAGCACCCAGCAAGAAAATAAATTGAAAAGCTACGTTTAGTAATGAGGAAAATGGCAATCAATTTTGAGGCATGTTTTCCTTCGCTCTTCTTCTATTTAATATAAACTCTCTCTATATACTTATACAAACTATATACATTCTATTCTACATTGTATTTTGTATTGTAGCTAACTAAAAGTAAGTGTTTTATTCTGTTCACATGAACGATGAACGATGAACGGTGAAACCTTAATGAAAATGAAATGCCATTACAATATGAGCAATGCAAACTATATTATACAATACTATTGCTATTGGTAGACCAGCAGAACCAGAACCAGACTGCTACTCACACAATAGAGTTAGTTAAACTTACTTAATAAGCCAAAACTATATTCTTATACGTAAACGGGTATTCCTAAATTATCTATTATTCTTCCATGTGATGTCTCATCTCTTAGTACTTGTGTTTGTATCTGTATTCTGTATTCCGCATCGTAGCCGAAGCCGTCCGTACCTAATTGCAATACCTATTTCCTTGACTCTAATGAAATGTAATGTAATTCTAATACTCCTCATTCTACGCTAATGGCTAATAGGCATCTCTATCCCATTACTTTACTTACATATACTCAATTCAATTCTTTCCTACAAGATTTACTACTTTAGTTTACATTACATCACATCACATCACATCAGCCTTACACTAACAATAAGAACTGGACTCAACTGGGCTGGACTGGACTGCACTGGACTGCACTTCTAACTAGCTTACTCTGGAAAATACTGATTAGATTATTTTTCTATTCTTTTCACATCACTTTAATTTAAATCTAAAACTACAATACAATACAAACAAACGAATTGAATTTATTTTACATGCAAAATACAATGCACATTTAAAAATGCAATCTGAATCTATATGGCCTAGCTATGTATTTAGATTATGTATGTATCTGTATGTACAGATAGAAAAAGAAATGGAAAGTCTTCTATGCATGTAGGATTAGATAATTTTCAATTCAAATCGAAAGAAACTTCAAAGTCTAATATGATAAGGAATGGGAATAAAATGCCTAAAGGTAAACAGACATAATATATAATTAAACTACATCAGATCTTCATATACATAATAAAATACAATATCCATATACATACTATTACTATCAATGATACATTCTAGCGTTAGATAGTTAGATTCAAAAAAGGATGGATAATAAATATTATAAGTACAAGATAATAATTACGGGTTGCTTTCTTCTTTAGTAGCTAATGTGAGTAAGCTCACTAAAGGTCTACATACACCAAAACACTACAGGTATGTACAGAAAGCTTACTTTTCTATGTATGTAGTATCTATGTGCATAAATATACATAGTACAGCTATATGAAGCATAAATAATATAGAAATACTTATATGTATAGACTCTGGACTGGATCAGACATCAGACCGGACCGGTTTATGTTACGTTACGTTACAATCTCTTAGAATATTTCTTACTATAAAATTTCAACCGCTTATGCTTAAGGCTTAAGAAACAGTGTGTAGTTTGGGTTTCCTACTCTATACTGGTATTTACTTACACGGCAAGGGAATACACAGAGAGAGACTTTAGACCATCGCATCAGCCTCGCATTATTATTAGTTGAAACGAGAAAAACGAGCCATGAAGTCGATAAAAAATTACCGAGTCTGTAATTATCCACAAATTATGATCATCACTTCTTGCCTCTTCCCTCGTCTCCCTCTTCAAGGGAAACGAAAATTCAACAAAACAACTGTGCACGTTAAATAGTTAAATTACGGCTTAACACACTTACTATGTTACATACGTTTGTATTTGTACATTTACATAGCAAAGCATAGCATAGGGAAATCTGACTTGACTTAAGAGATAGACATGTCTTTCTTTAACTTGCATGTGTTTTGTATACACACAGAGAAAATTTTATACATGTGCTCGTTGCATTTCTACTGATTAGTACATATGTGATGTACTTTTATGCAATGCGTACATCTGTATACTTTTATACTTTTATTTTATTTTGTGTACTGTACAGTTAATTCTTAAGTTTAAGCCACGCCAGACCAGCTCAGATCAACAAAATATCTTTTTATTTCATTCTCTATCCATCCATATACAATAAAACTATTTTCTTTACAATAAAACAGATTTTAAGAGCACCGAATCATTTCTTTCCTTATAAAAATCTGTAATATTAATGTTATGCAGTAAGTACATCCCACATTACATTACAATCCTCCTCCTTACCTTAAACCAAAACTAAAACCATTCCAAGTTAAGCGGTTAAGCCAAGCCAAGCCACACTAATAAATAAGAAAGGAAATACCTTTCCCTGTTCCGATTCTCTATAAATTCTGTATAAATCTACGTCGCAATGTAATAACATATAATTTAATCGCAGATTCCTACTTAACCTTTTTTATTTATGTATAAAAAATCTAAACCACACTTACGCCACATCACAGAAAAGGTAACAAGATTCTATGTTCCAGCCTTTGCCTTTCTCACTTATATAAATTATCATAAATACCTATTTTACAAATCTATGTCTATCACTTCCATGATCATTCATGTATGTGATGTGTGTCGTTTATGGTACAAATAAAATATTACTGCCTACCTGCCTACCTTTCTTTATTACTATTACACATTTATTTATGCAGTACATAACAAAACAGCGAAAAACCTGTGTATGCTATTCAATAGAGAATAATTATTCTAAATTATTATAATTACTTTCAGGCATTTAGCTAGGTATCCATAATAATTCTAACTAAACTTGTAATTGTAATAGCTAATGCATACAAATAATAAATTATGTACGAAGAACATACATAAAGGCAATAAGTAATTGGCTAGAGTAAACATAGTAATAATGAACCAAAAGCTTACATTACATTATATTGCATTACACCACATCAGGATCAGGATTCGTGATCATCATTAATCTTCGTTAAATCCATTCATAATTACTCATTTGTGAAAATGTATTGCATGCAACTACGAGCAATAGCAAAGGGTATTAATTATAAGTTGAGTAATTATACTAGTATGTAGAAGAACAAAGATAAGTATAAAGAAGCGGCATTGTCCCTATCATCTCTGTCAGCTTTGTGATACCTGCAACATTCAACCTATACTAATTTAAAAATAATAATTAGAGGAGAAGCCTTAATTTCGAAACCCTGACAGACAATAATAGAAAAATTAAAATGGGTGTTTATGTCACAGTCAGAAAAATGCTTTAGCCTTTTGATTTCGACAAAATTTTTCGACAAGTTTTAAAAAATGACAGATTATTTTGCTTACGGTGCAAATTTTTTCCAAATTAAATTGATTTTTAAATATTTCCTAAAGCCTGACAGGCTAATTATTGCCTACGACATATATGTAGTATATCCATAATAAAATTATGCACAAAGAGAGGAAAGGGATTTATTTGTGTAAAATAATGTACCTCCTGCAAGTAGCGGATTTAGATTTTGGATTGTGAGTTAAGGTGGGCTTGAATACTACTAGTCTAATCTGCGCCAAATAATTCAAATTTGCAACCACGTAAGGATTTGGCATTATCATCATTAAATTCTGCAACATTTTTTCTAGAAGGTATTGTCTTCTGAATTTTGAAATAACGGTCGCATGTGCTCTAATTTATTTAATGAAAAATAAAATTTGAGCACTTTTTCACTTATTTTTAAAACAGTGAGCATATGGCAAAACGTACTAATTGGTTAATAACTTCTAAATGTGACAAAATATGCAAAATCGAAAGACAATGCCCTCCAGATATTTTTTCCCTGTATAGAAAAAAAAATCTGTAGTGTCACTGAAAAAATTCAAAAATGGCTCAGAAGTTACTGTAACGCGGGAATAGTTCCTTTCATAAAGGCAGCCTTAAGTTGCTTGCTCACTTGACTACTCGATGATAATAATGAGTTGTTTCTTTATTAAAGTTTAAGTCCGAAATGGGCAATAAATAACTCTTATCATTAGCCATCCGTATCCTATTAGCTCTTTTCTATGTAATCCACTCGTCCAGTGTAAGTAATGTGAATAATACAAAGTCAAGCCAAGCCAGTTTTTGCATTCGGCAGCTCTGTCAGAAGAATAGAAGACAAGACAGCGAACGAAACCAGCTCCTCGTTTCTCACACGCATGCAACAAGCAATTGCAATACATTAAATAACCTAACCTAACTCTGTACATGAATCTACAACATATATTATATGTAACTTATAATTTATATTACTTACTGAACTTATACTACACACTACATAACATAACATCCCATTATAACAATAAGTACATAGCTCTAGATAGAAATATCTGCATGTATTGTATATGTATAAATTTTTTACACTTGCAAAAATCTAGTGCAAAAATTCCAAAGTATTATTATTCTATAACCATTAAGGTACTAAAAAGGATCACCATACGTGCCAGAGATGGGATGAGATGGGTATCCTAGATTTCGGGATCGAATAGCAAGACGAATAAGCATGGGGATCAATTATTTATCGGCTCAAATTAAAAAAATTTTTGCAATTTTCATACGATTTCTCATTTGTTTACGTTAGAATTGTAGCTTTTGCAATAAATGAACTGAATTTTTGAAAGAATTTGTCATTCTCAAGAAATTTGATGCAATAATTATTGATGATGTTTCAGATACAGACAATGTTTCGAAAAATTGTTGACACTGATCGAGACAGAGACAATAATTGTCTATACTGAGCCATACTGAGACAAATTATCATTGCAGATCAAGACGTAGTAATTGATTCCTGGACAAATTATCTATAGAATACAATTTTTGAACAAATTATCTGAACAATTCGAGATTGAGACCATTTTTTGAACAAAATAAATCGACACGAATAAAGATCGACATTAAAAAGTAGCCTCAATCCCATCTCTACTGGATATATAGGTAATATAGTATAGCAGCTTCATCCAATTATACAACAGAAGAATCTCCACGTAATGCCGTTCCTTAGCAAATACATTGAAATGTATATGCGGATTAGCGCACAACAGCGCATAAGTCAAGAAAGCCAACTGAAGTCAAGATAAGATAAGACAGGTGGGAAAAAGTCGTCCGAGATTAAATTATCGTCGAGCCAATTAATTTTTTTCAATTAAATAGGACTTTTCCATTCTAGCTACACCTTATTATTAATATCTTGTGCATATTCCCTTTTACTATACTCAAACTATAACTAATAAACCAATCCTATAAAAGTATACTGAAGATTGAATGCTTAATTTAATTTAATTTAGTATAATATTTTATTTTAGCTCTATATAGATTAGCTTCGACTAACGTATTTAAATGGCAGAGTTCATTATTTCCTTGCAAATTGCCAATATTACTTGTTAGACTGAAGGTATTTGCATTATTTAAATTCTTTAGGTGGGCCCGGCCCTTTTTCTAATTCTAACCAGCTAAATTACATTACATTAGTCATGTACATAACACTTTCCTTATACAAAAACAGACAGCTTGTCTTGTACAGTACACTTAACATTAGTTTGTTCCATCTGTTAGTTACTTAAGTCAAGCTCTTACTTAATAACGTGTGCAGAGCATCCATCCATCCAGATGTACTTATTGTTAGTTAGCTAAGTTTGTTAGTTACAAGTTAGAACCCTCTAACTAACTAGCTAACTAAGATTAGATTAGATTACTCTACATTATCTACACACAATTCAACGAACTACACCACACCATACCACAACCACATTATCTAATCTATTTAGTTAGTTGAAAACTAAACCGATATAATGTAATCCACATTCCAGTCCAGATCAACGTACATAGAACTTAAATGCAATTTAGTATTTAAGTAAATGGTTGCAAAAACTCTTTATAAGAATACTTTTTCTGTCTGTCCGTCCGTCCAGGACACTATAACCTTTAACACGTTTGACAAATTCCTGTAAGATTAAATACCCAGCATAATATTTGGCTAAGGATCCCAATTCAGCTCGGAATTATGGCCACGCCCACCTTAAATAGTACAATATTTTGCAAGTGGGGGTTTATTCGAACGCTGATGACGTCAGGAATACAACAATGAATTTCAATGTACCCCAGACCTGGGACAATGTGAGATTTCATGAGAATTCAATGCTAAATGGCTCTAAAATCTCATTTAAATGATTGTTGTTAACGATTTTGGTGAGACTATTTAGCTCTACCACTTGATTACATCCGTTTTTGCAATGGTTTATTTCAATTTTAACTAACTATACCCTTAAGTAAGTACGTACGAGATTTATGCATTAGAATTTAGCTTCAGATACATAATACACTATAGTAAATAGTAAATGATGCAGAAAACATGATTAAGGAATGAGAAAGATGTATACCTAATGTACACGTAGAATGTATGTAGATGCGTCTTTTCTATTCTACGCAGTCAAGTCTTGTATATTATGTAGTTGGCGAATAATAAAGAGTGCAACTTTGACAAGGGCAATTATAATACACAATCCATTCCAACCACTCGTGCCCACCCATGAGCTCGCATTCATCAATACCAAACCAACTTGCAAAAAAATCAAACACACACACCAACATTCTCAAGTTACATTTTACATTGCACTTAAGTACATACATCCATGTACAATTTACATACAACAACAACAACCAAATAGTCAAATACTCAGTACAAAGCTCAAACATTCAGATTCAAACACAGTCGTAAAATTAAAAGAACTTTATAGATCAGATCTGATCTTTGGGAAATTGTAAATGCAAATATGTGGCAATCCCTTCTGCTGTTTCATTTTCTGTCGTAGAAAAATATTTACCCTTCAATTCAACATAATATAGAAACTTATGCAACATTTTACTTTACTGTACTAACATGCCTATACCCCGTAGATATGTATTTTAAAATTTTAATCTGGTGATTGGATTGGATTGTATATTTAATAATGAAGATGTAGAGATAGCGATATAGCTTTGTTTGAATAATATTTTTGCACACGGAATAAAATTGCGAGCTGACATGGATCTTTTGCAATTGCGAAATCGTGATTTCGTGATGGTGGTGGTGTGCGGCGAACGGAGTCCACCTTGTTTTGTACTTTGCCTCCACCTCGTTTTCCACATAGCTTTCACTTCATTTTTTACTTTTTAATAACATTGTATTTTACTTTAACATTGTTTTGCACCTTCTAAGTTTTAATACATTAATTATTCGCAACAAGTTAATTGTTTTTGTGTTTGTCACATGATTAACATAACATAACTATTTACATAACTAGTTTTAAATTTAAAGTTCCCGCCTAGAAGATTTTCATAGCATTTTCATTTATACGACAGTGACCAACGGATTTTCATTTTTGATTTGATTTGATTCTGTTTTATTCAAGTGCCATCAAGTTCGTTACATTCTTCTATTTACTTTAAAGTGTTTAATTAAATTGTCATGGACAGTTACACCGACACAGACTCTGGACAAAGATTGGTCCAAAGTGGGGAGAGAAAGGAAGAGAAAGGTAAATTTGTGGTAGTTAAGTATTGTTGTTCGATATGTGACAAACGTTTCAAAAAATGCAGACCGCTAGTGAATCACATAAAGTCAGCGCACATTAACACAGTGGCTATCGTTCATGAAAATGACCACAGGATGTTTTTCGGTGGTCACAATTACATCCGGAGGGAGGGGCAGCTTTATTCTTGTGCCAAGGGCTGTCCTGGGTCAGCACGAGCAAGGCAAGCGACGACGGCTCGAATGG
>JAQFYC010001999.1:0-28917 GCA_034694165.1 Tomocerus mixtus | reverse complement strand
TTGTCGCTAGGGGAATTGTCGGCTAGGGGAATTGTCGCGCTAGGGGAATTGTCGCCTAGGGGAATTGTCGTGGAATCTTTTCAAAGAACCCTGTGTTATCTTGAGTTTTTAGTGTTTAGCCTCTCCTGTACGAATGTAATGTTAGTACCATATACTAATATGTGCGAATACCAAATGGAACGTGGTCCAATTTCATATGTTGTCCTACAATACTCATTTATGTTTTCCCTGAGAACTTTACAGCCTAGTGATACAAGTGGAGAATAATTTTTCGAAGTGAGTACAGTATAGTAATAGCTATTTACTTACTCTTACCCATACTAGTCAAGTGTTCTACGTATTAGGTCTCGCCTTACTACGAGAAGAAAACTGACTGCTTAAATACCTTAGTACGTAAGTTGTGCATTTATCTAAATGCGCCATTGTATTCGTACAAGTTTATAGGACGTCCGTTTTGTGCATACTAATACTCTGCTAGGTATGTGCAGACATAAACTAGGGTACTAAAGCGACATAAGCACATACCTACTTACTTTTCATTAGTCTCTCTACATAATATTATTATTTTAGTAAGTACCACTTTGGAAATACAAGTGGAATAGTAAAAAGTTTTAGTCTAATTGAGGCACTGTACGTTCACTGCACTCTCGCTCAACATTTATGCTTTCCCCAAAACTATGAATTTGCAAACAGTTGGAGAGATTTTCAAGAAATTGCCCAGGACAATTTCTTCGTGCAATTTAAATGAATAGGGAAGAAAAGTGTGTAATGTATATACATTTCCAAGTAGTTTGGCCTTTTGACAGAATATAGCTTTTTCGTACTAACGTAAAGTTTAGATTTTTAGACGAATTGGAAAGCGAAATGTAACACAATTTCGGAGACTAAAGTAATTCGTTATGCCAACTGTGCAATATTACAAAGCATTATTACTCTAACTTTTTAGATTACGATCTCAATTATAAATGCTTCGTCCCTCTTTCTATCTTATGTATGTACAAAGTGCCAAAAGTAGGCTTTTATAATGTAAGTATTTGTGAAAGGTTCAAATGGTGTTTCTAGGCAAAAATAGAAGGCAATTATGAGGAAGTTTCTGTATTAAGTATATTAGTACTAAGTAAATACTATAATAAATACAGAATATGTAGATTTGTAAATTAAATATACCTTTATCGTAGAGATACCCGTTGCATGCCATCATGCCCTAGATTAATACCCTGTTTAGGAATTTAATGCAATAGATGAATATAATAAGTCAGACAATGATACAAAATGACGATAATATCATAAATACGAGAAGGGTTTCCTGTCCTTGACATATTATTACACACTGTCTACTAAACAAGGAAAAATTATGTCCATTGTCAATCTTGTAAACTCAAACTTTCCCCTGCGGGTTTAATTCTGCCAGCAGACGTATCCTTTTGCAATTTTACTTTCATTTGAGGGGGACTGAATGATTGTTTAGCTAATACTAAAAGCCTAACTATTTACTTATACATACATAATAACATTCTAGTAATAATATATACTATTTTGTGCTTAGGTATTTACTGCATTCCCTATACGATTAGTTGTTTTTGGTCCATTATTAGCTGCTGGAGTTGTCTATTCTATAAATCCTATCCCATATTGCTTTCAACAATGTTAATTTTCACTACAGTCTTTTACATCTTTATACATTTATCATAAATCTTTCTTTTCAGATTTTGGTTATGTATCCTACAGCTTCAGTGATAACATGTACACTCCGCGTTTGGCTAAGAGAAATCGGCTTTTCTCTTGCATATGGTGCCCTTATGCTCAAAACATGGAGGTCAGTACCTATACCACTAAAAGAATAACTAATGCACGTATGACTGTATGACACAATTTCATTTGGCCACAATTGGGGCAACGCGTATAATGTTTTCCTGCTGAAATAATTATATTAAATTATCCTAATAATTAAAATTGGATTTTCAGGATTTCTGTGATATTTCGAGTGAGATCGGCCAAAGCAGTGAAGATCACGGATTTGGATCTGATGAAACGTCTTGGAGTAATTGTAGCGATTTTCACCGCTCTATTAGTGATAAGGACTCTCGTTGCCCCTCCCGTGTCCATAGTTAGTCTAACAGCAGATGACCTAAAGGCCTGGTTGTGCAAAAGTGATTGGTGGGATCATTCTTTCACTATCAGTAAGTGACCTATTTTCATAATCTGTAATAATTAATATTTAAGTTCTATAAATAATCATATCAAATCCACTAAAAATTACAAAACTGCCAAAGTCATAAGTAGTATTATAAGTTCATGGTAATGAGTAGTGCCTTATTAGTTGTAGCACTTACCTACATAACAGTATGTACTCGTATGAATATCGTTAATGAGGGCAGACACCAACCCAATTATGCATACAACGAACTGGTTATTGTACACGCGCAGCTAATATAATTAGATATCAATTAGTAATGTGCATGGGTTGCCACTTTCTATTGATAGCAATAATAACATACACTTGTCATGTGATGTGAAACAATCGTAACTGCCTTGGGAAGTCTAAAATTTCACAGTAATACTATGCACATTGTACATTATATATATCGGAGTGACTATGCATACTAGTTAGCAAGTAGAGCATTCGCTTTCTGTATTATATACATAAGGTAACCAGGTATGAGAGTCTGAGGTTATATTGTGGTTTATTTGCTGCGAACAACTAAAAGCCATTAAACGCAACACCTGTCTTATGTTTAATATTTAGACATCACTGGGATCGATCCAGTTTAATAACACTTCGGCAATTATTGCACAATATACAGAGACAAGTGTTACGACAAGTTAATAAACGTTGCAGGGTTTATGTTCTTGTTTTTCATTGATTAATTACAAATTGTACCGTGAAGAATATACTGAAGAAGGATACGTTATAAAGTATAAAGGCATGGAAAGGTATTTTGCAGCTACAGTAGAATACATAATAATATTACTAGTTTTATTATTACTAGACAATATTACCCATTTATTTTCTCATGTGATGCGTATTTAACATTTAATTATGTTGCCAATTCCAATTTTGAGCCAAAGGGTTTTTGAAGTCCACAAGATATCAGTGTTTTAAGAGTGTATTTAAGGGTACGAAAATTCAGGTGCATTCGAATTGAGAACAAGTGATACTAGATTATCGTTAAGTCGGAATATGCGACATATTATTGGCAAATGATTGTTACCGTCAATTTTTATTGTTGTATTTATGCCTGAGGAAGCAATTCCTTCCGAAAATTCGTAAGAAATCTAATTATAGGGCTTAAAATATCTATACACACAACATAACTACAGTTGTTGGGTTACTTTTCAGTGTTTACCTGGTTGGTAACAACAGCAGGATAGCTCAGATCAAAATATTCATACCCAAACTTGTAAATAAAAACAGAATACATGCATTATGTAGTCTCTAGACCCTGTCTATGAAATAATGATTTATCTTATTGCTAAAGTTAGAAAATAATATTATGGCATTGTAAGTTGGGTATGCAGTCTGATGTGTGGTGAACGTAGGGAAGTGTCTGTATAACAACCTTAAGTTGCAAGTTTCACCTAAGGTGTTTGCTACGGCTGCAGACGATGGTTATGTAACAGACGTTCTTTCTTATTAGGTAGGCATTATAGTATGTAGTATGATATTATTGCGTCTAAGATTAAGAGCCAATATGGAGCTACTGTAGTATCTTGCAATATTCGTATTCCTGGAATAGTGGCTCTGCATTAGAGAAAATATTTAATATGAAAGGAGTCTCAATCGAAACATTAGGTAATATTTACGGAGGCATTTGTCCAACTAAGCTTCTTGTGTTAAACTGCGACTATGAACACGCCACAAAAGGAGCCAAACCGATACAAATAGCTGGGATTTCAGTAGATGTCTTCAGATTTGTTGTGATTGATGAAGGAACTTTAGCAATAACATTGTGCTTCCTTATGGGAGTTCGTCTACATATCTGCTCTGAAGTTCCTGGCCTGGGCCGGGCTTTGCTACTTATGAGGATGTTAAGTAACTATGTCGAGTCGAGTATCATTTGTAAACCGCATTCCAATTGTGACTGTGTGACGTGACCATCCCTTCCTTCGCTAAACCTTCTACCTACTACTTAGTATCTGTACAGTGCAGGCTTTTTCCGATATTAAGTAATAAGGTTGTCTAAGTCTTTCTACAGTCGTATTGTCACACTGATAATTACATAGGTATGTATAGCTGTATTAAATATATGTCTGTGTCATAATTATACTCTGAAATATATGTCTTATACCAGTCAGGCATATATAGTAACTACAGGGTAACTCGGCAGAAGCGCCTCCTTTGTAATTTATCCCATTTCCCAGTAAAATAACGCTTTTACTTTCTATTCTGCGATTCGGAAAGCTTTTTTGCAGGTTTATATTTCTAAGTAATGACATTTATTATGTAATTTATACAGCGCGTCCCAAAAGTTAAGGCTTAAGTTATTTAAGTTAAGGGGAACACAACTTTCTCCTGTTTTTCCGGTACAAATAATATCGTCCCACGCCCAGAGCGTGGTAGCTGTCTTCCAAATAAAATATAGATTCAGATATTCGGTTATGCACATTTTTGCTAGGGAAAATAAGTGAAAGCCCATATATTATTTTCCCCTAGTGTTTTAGGGAATGTGGTATTTTATCATTAATATTGGATTATAAAAGTATATAAAAATATAAATTACAATGCGTTGTTAGGTTGGAATACTGCTTGCTACTGCATCGTTCAGATATCCGACCTCATAGGAACTGTATCATGCCCTTTCTCCAAATTTTTTGCTAATATTTACCTAAGTACTTTTTTTGTTAACAAAGTGTACTTCGTGACCTTACATTTTGACAAGGTATTAGTCAATTCATATAAATGATGAGCCTGTGTACACATTAATGTATCTTTTTGATGTGAACGTGTAGAACGGTCGCGGTAGCTGACTTATGAATGAAAGTGTATTGAATTGTCGTTATAAGGATACTAATGGCTATTGGTAGTATACTATGTGGGTCCTTATAGATAGGTATAGTATATATATATGTAGATACATAAGTTCTGAAACTATTAGTAGACCACACTACACAATAAGAAGGCAATCAACTATCCTGAATAGAAGTAGAGCATGCATAAGTATATGGAATTTTCCTCAGGAGCAGAGTTATAATGTAAGACAAGCTACTGTGAACGTAATATTACTTGTTTTAGTGAATTAAGTATGTTTCGTAGTGTGTGTACCTAGTACTTATGGTAGGTTGGTTTCCTAGTAAGTGACACAGTATTAGGAATAAGGAATATTAGATTTGCTCCCTACTTATCATGGTATGTCATAAATTGTGGTTGTTCTCCTGTCTTGAACACCAGTTCCATTATAGGTAGCCTGGCCTAGCCGTCCCTGCTCCCTACTTCAATCTCTTCGTTAGTGGTCTAGTCTGGGTCTGGCAATCTCAATTCCAATGATCATTCGAACGAGCTTTCGACGTAAAACTCCTTTGTCAAATGAAATGATTTGACTTTATCCGTTAGTCGAACTACCAACCTTTAACCAAGTTGACATGAGATGAGGTTGAGAGTGGTTGCCTTTAGACTCCATACTTCAAAAATGTCCCTTTCTTCACCAAAAGCTCATTTGTTCA
Source organism: Tomocerus mixtus (assembly GCA_034694165.1). Lineage (NCBI taxonomy): Eukaryota > Metazoa > Arthropoda > Collembola > Entomobryomorpha > Tomoceridae > Tomocerus > Tomocerus mixtus. The sequence goes on along the minus strand of JAQFYC010001999.1, from coordinate 23,256 downwards.
GCACCATTATTGTTTACGATCTAATCTGAGGTAGCAGCTTTCTTTGTTACATCAATCCAATCTGACATTGAAAATACCTAATTCAGGACGCAGGGCGAACTTTCAAAGAAAAGTTTGTCTCGCTTCATAGAAAAAGGTTATTGAAGCCTGAAGCAAAACGTTGCTCTCTTTTACAATTGCAAAATCTGGGTCATAACTAATACTTATCGACAACCAAGCTAAATATTTTTCTGTCAAGGAGGATATTGTATTGTACTCTACGCAGTCGATTTATCACTCTCATGATTTTACGGAAACTAATTAGTGCGTTAATATTTCGACTTGTAGGATTATGCATTGAAGTATGGAACCTTCTTATGCTGTTTCACACCCCCACACGACTGGCTATGCGGTCTAGCTGACAATTAATATCTAGATTCGCTGCCGGAACACTGGGTTCGAACCCTGGTGGGGGCTATGGCAGGGGGCTGTTTTTCTGAGGAGAGGGATGGTGGAAATTAGGGCGGGGCGACCTGCGGGGTGAGACCCGATGGAGCCCCGTTCGTAGTGGGCCACCATTCTGGCTCTAAAAATGACAGTCTCGTGCCTCCTGACTTATATTAACAACAAAGTCACTGTTACGGGAGTCACTGCTAAGTAAGCCCTCGCGGCTTGAGCGGTAGTGCGGCTTACTCTATAGTAGGTTGCACTCTCCCATTAAAAAACAAAAAACAAACATGCTGTTTCACTACCATCTGCCACGTTTTTACTTATTCATTGAATAATCTTCCAATAACCACTGGAACGTTATCCAATTGATAATTATAAGCATAATTACGTGAAAATTACTGATTATACGAAGATTTCAATCGTAAACAAAATATAAATATACTTAACGAAACTATTTGCGTCTCTTATGTTATTGCAAATACAAGCATATAAAATCCATTGCGATATTAATTTTGAGTCAAAATTTAATTGTCATCCTGTAATATCGTTGATAAGTGTCCAAAAGGCAGCGCATCATAAACGACTATGCATAATGCACTAATTTTGGTCAATAGACATTTATGATGGTGGTCACCAACAAGGATAATGAATCTTACGGATGTATGATGTAAACTTAACAGTACTTTGAAACATTGATACCTACCACTTGTCAAAGTCAAATATGCAGATACTTTGCTTCAACACTTTCTCACTTTCGTAATAAGTATAATAAAGTGTTAATAAATGCAGTTTTGTAGGTTTTGTAGGCATGTCTTGTCATGTGCAAATATGATTTCTTCAGTTCCTTCCTTTTTAGTAGTTTCTTTCTTTTAAGTTTTTATATCAGAATCTCAACTTTGAAATTATAAAGTTTGTTTGACTTTGACTTTCTGTTCCGAATGGAAATTCTTGATGCATAAGTATTAGTATTAGTAGGTAGTCTTGACCGAGAGCGAATGGAGTGGGTTGGGTAGTTAGTTAGCCACCTACTCCTGACTCCTACTCCAAAACGCTGGTAGAACGTAACTCAAAGTTTTCAGCTGTATAGTATAGTAATTGTTAGCCTAGAGTTATTTCAAGTCGATGCGATGGGAAGAACGAGAAACTTGATTTATATTCTTTTTGGATGGGATGCCTTCCTGAATGCGTAAAAGTTTTTCCGATTTCAAATTACCTTAGAATTAAGAGAAGACAAAGAAAATTGAGGATTATGGTCATGTAATATATGGATGGTGTCTGCTTTATCATGATATTAAATTAAGTGAGCCTAAAAATCTAACTATTTCAAAGATTTTTCAATACCTACATAAACTCGTCTAACTTTCACTTTATTATACTTAGTGTTAATACTCGCACGCGTCAATACCCAAGTAGGTATTCTATTTGATATTCTCAGTTGCTCTTTTCTAAGAAACTTTTTATTGGCTTTAGTTCTCATATCGACTTCAAATGAACGATATTTCTGTATAGCCTTCAAGCTGTGTAATCGCTGTGTATTTTGGGGGACAGCAAAATACTACACACTATGTTATCCCAATGCATGTATTCCTTGTATTGCTTCTGTCTGTAGTGTTTACCAAAGTACTTGTAAAGAGTTAATACTTTAATAGTTGTTGCTGCTAATAAACTAATTATATTTAATACTTTGCAATTTATTGAATTAATATTAACTGTTGTGTAGAGTGTAGACGTACGTAGGTGTGCTGGTGATATAGAATATTTAAGGTATCAGTGTTGCATAATTATTATTGAAAGTATTTTTATGCATGCTTAGTTAGTGTAGAATATGAAGAGAATGGCCACTTATCCTTTCACCATGCACATATAATAAATTAAATACTTAATTTTGGTTCTTTATAGCCAACTTCCGCTTTAGTGAAAAATCTACTCCCTAGGTATGTACACTGCTTTAGTTAATATTTGTATGTAATACAGTTACCATATACAGCACTGCTGCTGGTTGGTTGGTAGACGTTTGTAAATGTTAGTTTTAGAAACCCGAGATTGTAAGCGCATTTTATGCAATTATGTGCATACAAGAGAGATCTTTCCTGTCTCTACTATGCATACGTATGTGCATTGCATCCGTTTTTCTAAATAAATGAGGGGTATTTTATTTGCTACACTTGCAATGGTAGAATTGAAGTATGCTGCATGCTGCTCTATTAAAATCCTTGGGAAAGAACCCTGGATAAGTAAGGTGTACGGAAATGCTGAACGGAAATTGGCCTTTGATAGTTTGAGAAGAATTTTCTGAATATTTCATGTATGAAACATTTCCGCCTCAAGTCACTTATGGCGGCTCCATCACTCTATGTCTTTCTATTCGTTTTCGATCTCCCACACTGGTTTCATCATGTCTTTTACCAAGTTACTGCTTAGATTTATGTTGTAGCTTACACGTAGGTAACTAAATAATGTAAGATTTGCTGTCACTGCTTTCCTTTCCGTTTGTATTACATTCATTTATTTCCACGGTTGAATTTTACCTATAATAAGTATAAGTATATAGTGTGTGCACTGCGGTATATCTGATATTCCTACCCATACGCAAGCAATCTTAAAGCGCCCGTCAGATTTCTCCAATTTTGACTGTTTTCTAAATTCCAAAGAGTTCCCAGCCATTTTTTTGTGTTTTATTGGCGACAGAAGAATATATATTTACCTTATTGTATGTTCACTTTCACAACCCATCTGTAGGCTATAGATATGGAGACAAAAAACCATATTTTAGCATCGCCTTAGGCCTAGAGAATTTCCATATTCGTTAGATCTACAACCTCGCCTTGAAGGGAAGGATATATAACACGCTTCGAGATATTAATGGGGTTCAAGTGAAAGTCAACAATCTAAATCAGGCTGTGAAAATGCACATTGCATGTGCACATTGTAAAAGTTGGAAGAAAGTCGTGAGTAAACTAAAGTACCTAGTGGGAGTGACACTATATATTATTAAACTTGTTATCGGTTCCATATTAACCTCCTTCGGGCATATCGTTTCCTAATGTTTAAGTTAAGCTTAGATCTTCTCACGAATACATACATATTCAAATCCGCAAAAATTCTCTCACAACCGGAATTAACTTTTCTATACAGTTCATTCCCATCCTATTATTAAAAAGATACCTAACAATATCTAATATTATCTTAGAAAACAGAACAGGAATGGATTTTGGATCACTCTTTACATTTTTATAACGTTTTATGTATGTACATTGAAAATGCAGTTCGAGAAGCCCCAAATCACGTCCTGGTGTAATAATATGTAGCTCCCAGCGCACGGAATCTTGTAACAATACTTTTTAGATGCTCTTGGCTCCGTTCCCAGAATTTTCTGTGTAGATTTAGAAATAATTCATTCTCCCTACTCTTTGGTGCAGTGAAAATTGCTTTCACTATTTTATTTTATAGGCTTTCTTCATCGTTTCAATATTACTGTAAGAATGTTATCCACTTTGAAGGTTGAACTGAAATTACTAGGATGCACTAGTAGTGCCGTACTGTGCACTAGTAGATAAATTAATTTTCAGTTCGCCGTAGGTTGCTAACCGAAAAAGTGCGGTGTAGCTTTTAGATTAGTCAAAGCACATGGCACGGATTTACAGAAAGTAGCATATGTAACCGAACGCAGTACTTTCTTCGCTTTCACTATCATATGCTACTAGCATAATAACTACACATGCAAAATATGGCTTCTTTACAGATTTTGTTGACCTTATAATCAATCTCATTGTCTGATTTTCTTTACTTAAACGCCAAATTATTCCTGTAATAAAGGCTAACAAAAGGAAAAGTTTCAATGTTATACAATGGAGAAAGCTCTGCTTCATCTCATATGGCACTAATTGTATTTATTCATATTGCAAAGGCTGCCAAGTTGAAAAGAGGAATTTATTATGCTAGTAATTGTAGCTAGTATTTCAAGTTAAAAATTCATTTTCTAGTTTTAGATTTCGCCAATTGATTTAGTTATGGAGGTCACAGACAATTTAGGGATGCCTTAAATAGTCAAGAGGAAGGTTGCATAGAAAAGAAATGCTTCCTGATTAAAATTTGCTGTCAGAAAGTTGATAACGAGATTTCTAAAATGGTTTGATTAAATATGCATACCATTCAGACGGTATATATGTTTCCTATTCATTAATCAAATTGCTAAAACTTCATTGTCTCAATAAAATCTAGACAACATTGATATTACTATCTATAATATAGAATAAGCTTTTAACTACATTGCCTATGTAGTGGAATATATTTGCCAAGATATGTACATATACAGAGTAAGATTGCTGTTAGACTTTAAGTGTGAGGCAGAATAGCAAAATTCCAGTCTTTAGAACAACACTCAATTCTACGCTTATAATTAAAGCAAAATAGTTATCTTTGTTCACGTTTTTCAAGTACATTGTCCTTTCTACATCTTCACATAAATTATAGCGTAAGTATTATTGATTGTTCTTGTTCTGTAGTGTGTACTTGGCCTTGGCGACGTTTTACACAGCTCAGCCATCTCCATCAGCATAAATAACTAAAGCTCCACTCTCGTAAAGCTGATCGTGAATGTGCCGAATACTTAATTTTGAATCTAGTCCAAATTGTTACAAAGGAAAATGTCCCAGCTGAGATGAATGAGTTATAAACGACTACATTAATTTTCCTCTATGTGCTAAGATACATACTACTTCTCACTGAATTTATATTATCTTAATTGTAGCGTAGATTTGTTTTGTACGTATTCATTAAATTGTCAAATCTTATAATATGCAAATGACACAAACGTATACTGGAGAAAGTATTTATTAAGATAAATGTAGAAATAGTAGGTATAGTGAAATTGTAGTGTTCAAATTGTACAGGGGGACAAAAAAAAGTGCACCAGTGGAATGCTTTTCTGCCTCAAATGTTCTGACACATCAAAAGGAAGGTAGTTTAAGATATAAGGAGTGAAAGTGGTGAAATCACTCTGGCAGTTTATAAGGTGATCTCTATATACGGAATAAGGAAAGCAACTTATGTAGGTATGTGTTATACTAGCTTAAGGATGGTAAGGATATGCTGGAGCTAAAGTTTAAGGAATGAACTTATTAGTATCTGAGATGGGATTAGGTAGGTACATAACTAAGATAAGTTATGCTTATGAGTTGAGAGTGAGCGAAGCGAGCGAGCAAATAAAGATAAGATTGTATGTAGGTAAATAAACAAATCTCAAACAAAAGGAGGATTAGAGTAGGTAATGGAGTCAAGTCCTATATTTACATGAATAGATCAAGGAATTGACAAAAGAAATACAAATACAATAATGTTTCATTTAGGAAACCAAAAAGGAAAAATGGTTAGTTACTTAACTAACTACAATTACAATTAACTATTACTAATTACTTACAGTTTAGTAGAATAGATAGTAGTACTTCCTTGGACAGTTCACTTGAGCAGTGATTCTGGTAGACAGGTAAGTACAAAAGAACGTAGGTAAATGTAGGTAGGCTAAAGAAAACAAATATGACAGCGTCTTGCACTTGGTCAGTAGCTAGAGCTTGATTTGTAGGAAGAGATAGATAAGTCGACTTGAACAGTAAGACTTGCTAAACCATAGTAAAGGTGCAACTTCGGAGTTGGTCCTATTTATAGGGAACCCAAAGTTGACCTTTAAATATATTTAAAACTATGTAATTTTATGCTATTTTAGAAGCTAAAGAACCAAAAGTTTACACTCAGGATCTTATGGAATACAATTGTAAGCATCTCATTAGGAGTGCTTACATACTTAATTAAATTAGGGATAGAAATGCAATTTCTTAATTAACTTAATCTAAACAAAGCAAATATTATGTACTTAAGCTATAGGTACTTATTGCTAGTTTCTTGTTACATATGTGATTGTGTAGCTGCTTACAAAGCTGAGCTACACATCACATCATAATATAATATGGAGATTACCATTTATGAAGTGGTAGATAGGTAGATGGGGGCAAACCTTATAAGTTTAGTTTAGTATTTAGTTTGTTTAGTATTTTATTGTCACCCTGTCAATTACTACTTTACATCAACAATCAACACTACTCTATGAAGCGTGTCTGTGTGTGTTATACTGGGACGATGCATCGAAAATTTGAAATTCAAATTATGCGAAAAATAAATAGCTGCTACGACTTGAACATGTTACACTCATAATCTACAACAGCATAAGAAATTCTGCAAAGCATAAGAATGCCTTGCTGTTTTATTGACTAGTCTATAGTACTGAGTGAGCTGCTACTTAGTATGCAAAATGTACTTGTATATTTTATGTTCTTTATTTAATGAATGCACGTGATTATCACATTTCATGTATGACAATTGCTATAAGTATACCTTCCTTTTGTACCATCAAATTATCCTGTTCGCCATCAAAGAATGAATATGTAAATACTGTCTTTTTGACAACTACTTTTATTAATCTTGTCTGTACGGATACATAATTCAGCATTGTACGGTACATGCTACATGTAGGGACGTAATTAATCCAGCAGAGCAGTTCGGCCAAAATATAGTTATACATGTCAGTTAGTAGTAGTTTATTAGATTTTAAATCCTATTACGTATATACGATATTGCATGTATAATAGAGTAAAGTTCTGTAAAGGAGACACAGAGAAGAAAGAAGTACAGCAATTTATTGAAGTTTGGAAGTTCGGCACAATTTACCAGCGCATATCATACGCATTAAGAATTATGTCAATCAGTTATTTTGTTGCTTCTCGACAACAAAATATTATTTTGATCCTCTTTGGAGTCACCTTGGCCTTGACATATCAAGGAGAAAGACTTTATAGCACACACGTGCTCAATTCGATTTATGATTAAAAAGCAACCTTCTAAGTGGTTATCATAAGTCAAAGTACTACACAAGTCAAAGTTTCCAAATACTGAAACTAACTTGTACCTATAAATAAATGTACCAATGTAATTTCCTTACTTTTTAGCAAGATTTATTTTTGATCTTCCAAAACTCACTCGTTTTTGTTTTAGAAGTGAATTGCTATTTTAATGTTTTCAGTATAGGGCAGTGTCATTGCAAGCAAATCTCACTTTAATCAACCTGCTATTGCTATAATCCAGAGCCCAAAAATAATATCTCCTCACATATACTATACAGACGCTACACTTTTGACGATTTTGGATTTATTAAGCTTGATTGCATCTCAATTCCTCCTATAAGCGAGATAGTAGGATGACATAGCATTAATCGTACGGAGTTTTAAAACGGAAAGGGCAATTTCCAGAATATTTGTTGTGTGGTATATGTTCAAGTTACAGGATGCCGCGGAAAAATTCCTTCTAATAATAAATAATAAATAATAAAAAATAATAATAATAATAATAATAAATAATAATCAGTATAAATACTAATAAATACATTTGTAGATTTAAGTAATTACTGATACTTTATTTAGGACTTCGTTAATGATTTTTATACAAATATAACTTGAATAGAACGGTGCAGTGCATGGCATTACTTTGCCGGAGTCTCCCTACGTACTGGTTGTTGTAAAATCTCAAACTTTTTCTACCTCATCCATATCTGCTTAACTTTATAGGTATACTAGAATTAGAGTAGGCTGGGATTCATAGTCTTCATAGTGCGCAGTGCGTAGTAAGTCCATATAATCTGTGCTGGATTTTCACTTCGGAGTATTTAGTAAATTCGTAGAAGCAAACTACTTGCAAAATTACATACAATTGCAATACGTATTTACGAGTCGTTAGTCGTTCTAAACAAAACTTTGAAGTATTATTACTGTCCTCTTAAATGAAGGTACCTACTCATTAAATCCTAGCAGGACCTCTCTTCATTATCATGTTTCGCAGAGAAACTCAAGTTTCTTTCTCTTCACTGACAGCACCCATGCCCTGTGTCTACATAGTTATTTGTGCAGTTACGTAATACATAAAACGAAACAGGAATACTGTATATACCCACTTCTTTCAAAATAGGCTACTTACATACATTACATACCTAGGTAGGTATAGTTACTGCATTGCACAATACAACATATATAATATATATTCCGTTGGACTAAGAAAACCAGCAGAGTATCACTTTCTAGTCAAACTTATATTTAAGTGTTCTGTATCTTTATTCTTTGATGTTTTCACTGTGTGTGTATACTATTAATGACGTACCGTGCTGTCGATATGGCAGAAAATCTTTGTCGTTAATTACACTGTATAATGAGAACAGTACATGGTACATGCATTATTGGTACAATGTTTAAACGTACTTAAAATGTTGAAACTTTAAACTACTTATAAAATAGGTTAGTCATTCCTTACTCATGTAAGTTTGGACCCGAGTCTCATAATATCTCTCTGTACCCTTGTGTGGGTTTGTCGAAGATTTCATAAATAAATAGTAGTTATTTCCGATTAATTAGAAAATTAGAATTCGTATTTTTATTGATTTTACTTCATTATTTAATCATTGTCGCAATTTATATGCATAGATGACTCTTGATGTAGGAAAATATATTAATACTGAAGTGTCTAATGAATAATTGGACTAGGTATGTATTATTGGTATAATACGCTTTTATTGATTTTATAAGTAGCAATATTTTGTAGCCATTATAACTATAACTGATTGTTATAAGTTGACCTGTTTCACTGCCAAAATATACACCTGTTATCATCTGCAGTTTTTAAATTATCAGGAAATAGATTAAAAGCATAGCCCCGATATGTATGGACATTCAGAATTCAGAAATGTAATATTTTCAAAGGCACATCTTTCGGATGCATCCTTACAATTAGCTAAATAGTATCTTCAACTTTAAGAGGTAGAGAGTTGAGACTAATTGTCGATCAGTACTGAAGCTGTTTAAAATAAGATAGAGTATTATGTGGAACGTAATTTATTTAGGTAGTTTAGGTAGACAACCTTAATCATTCATGTACCTATAACCTCAGTGGGAAAATGAGCGTGAATTTCTAGTGTAGTCTGTTAATTAGGTTATAGATCGAACCGCTCTTCCTTTGATACTTAATTAGTAAGCTGTGTGACACAGCGTATTCCACGACTTGAGAAACATATTGTTTTGCATGTACGTCATTGTTAGCGTTGTGTTGCATGTAGTCGAAACGAAAATACATTTGATTGATTGTTTTGTAAGTAAAACCACAACTACATAATGTATTCATCCCGTAGGTCTACGGAGGGAGGGTGGGAGATAGTGGTACACAATAAAAGAGGACGTCATATAGCTTATATGTTAAATTTCCTTCAACACCATCAAGTTTATAACTGTGTATACTCAGTATAGTAGTGTGTGTATATGTATCATGGAAGAACTGAACTAATTATGTGGTCTGCTATCTTTGCTTAGAAGTCTAACCTGATTTCTTGACTGACGAGCAGATTAAATTATACGGAAATCTAGCCATTTCCTTTCTCTAAGCCCAACCAAACTAAACCAAATACACGTTTATTCGCTTAGTAACCATTCATATTCATGCCAGTTTATTCGCCTTCCTTACTTAATCATTGAGATGCTTGACTTTCTTGTTGGGATTAGAATTAGAGAAACACATTTCTCTCCTACAGTTTCTCTTTCTCTGTTGATGTAGTTGACTTGAGTGAAACATTAAAATGCAAAACATCACTCTGTGCAATCAACCAATGCGCTTGTCCAATTAAAGTCTGTCATCATCAAGAGATTAGTACGCAGCAACAATAGTTATTTTATACTGGCTGGCAGAAACAGTAGAGGAGAAAGTATATAAATAGTTTAGTTTAGCACAATTTAGTTTAGAATAACCTCAGAAGAGCGTTTGCAATTTACAATACACGGACAGCATTATATTACTATTCCTGTCCTGTCGTATACATTACAGTATGGCCGTACTCTCAATTGTAGTCATTTAACATTAGGAGCCTTTGTTTTCCGTGCTCTTTGAAAAAGTTTTTAACAACCAAGGCTGGAAGAATGAAAATTACAACAATCACAATTTAACTAGCTCTTTTGTTTAATATAACAGACAGCAGTACCTTACTAATTAAAATCATCGGCAATTTTATGCAAATGTTAATGTAGGTAATTATCATTATCATGCAGTACCTGATTGATTATCTGCGGATGATATAAATACGCATACAAATAGTGGATGATATAAATAGTAACAAGAAAAACAAATGAAGCGCTGAGTAGATTGTATGTCCTATAAGATACAGTGTCAACCCTGTCCGGCAACCATTACGTCCGTATTCTATGTAATTAAGTATATGAAGGAGCAGTATAGACGTACTTCATCAGGTCATTTTGAGAAATTTATGGGTGTATGCTTCATGAACAGAATAAACACAAATATGATACTGATAGTGCATAAATTAAAATGTCATACGCAGTTTGCATACGCAGTTTTAAGTACTACACTAAATACTAAATACTGAACATACAATACATATAAGATAAATAGTAATAATTGTAGATATATTCTCAATTTATGGCGTAGTTAGCTATATGTAGTTAAGGGAGGTGTTTTTGTTGCAGGCCTTGGAAAAAGTATGTAGGTATTCACAAAGTGCATTCCAGCCTAAAGGTTCGCTATAATTTGGCATTGAAATATATTAAGGATAAAATATATAATATTATTGCCTAAAGGTAAAGAATTTCTTGCATAAATATCAGTAAATAGAAAATCTTAGTGCAGAATGCATGCAAACGCGTAGTACTGTATGTTGTATTTGGTAAAAGATAAATGATAGTGACGTAAGTCCAAATCATATCAGTTTTGAAGCGTTCAGCAATAAAAGAATCTGAACACTATTTACCTTGAATGTCAGTTCTAATATAGAAGTTATATTTATTTGTAAGTAGGCACAGGTATTTCTGACGGTAAATAAAGAGGTCGGGTATACGTAGAAAGTAGACACATTTGGAGAAATAGCAAACTCATCCTTAAATTAATGGGAAATAAATTGAGTTAGACGATGGGGTATGAATTGAATTAAAGGATGTGTGCCTTTCCGTATCTTTCACATATAGTTACTTATTTGTTGTCGGTTTGTCTCTACAGAACCCCGAACCAACACACCGCGGATTTATTCGTCTATGTAATAGAACCGGATGAGGTATGTGAGCTAGAAACTAGATAGAAAGTTTATTTGATCACAACTACTAATTCAACCAGAGACACAGTGAGTAGAAAAGGATGAACTACATAGTAGTACATCATAGTGTGGCTAAATAACTCTTGCATGAATTCATTATGTCTTGTCGCAAGAAACGTATATAGTGGTGGGATATTATGTAGTTTCCTACTAGAGACTGCCTAAAATATTCTTTAGAGATTCATTTTTAATTTCATAAGCAAAGTCAATGTAAAGATACATTGCTATGTGGGTGTACTGTTTATGTACTGAGATAAACGAAATTAGGCATTTTTTAGTGCACATGAATACATTTAACAGCTAACAACGCAAAAATTCGAAATTACGTATGTCAGCTTCCTCCCCATTTCACCATTTCAGTACATGAGAATAAAATGTACCCCGTATTTCTAAGTAATGGAAGATGTGGTACATACTGATGTAGAATGGAAAGATGTACGTATGTTTTGGACATCTTCTTGTAACGCTGTACATCTACCTACACACAACGGTATTCCAATTTTTCCTATAGGAATTTATAGGCCAGTATGATGTAATGTAGTTAATCAATAATCCTTATCTATATTCTTGTAACGTACTAGCTAGACATACGTATTTATATTGCATGAGTCAATTTTTTCCGTGGATAAAACGAAAATATGGTATTTATTGGTATACAACGCAACGTGGACGTACGTGATCATGATCATGCAGAGAGATCGGTTGGACGTTGGTCGCTAATCAACAGTCAAGTCATTTTGCCAATTTTTGTGTATGAATCTCTAAGGATAACATTGCAATATCAACAAAACAGAAGTAATTAATTCATAGATCTCATCTCGAAGGAAAGTCTCTGCAGAGATGATACAACTCAACTACCTATGTCAATATTAACTCTCATCAAATGTAAACAGCGTGCATGTCAAGCCCATGTTTCTCGTAGTTTCTACACATGTGTATGTAATCAACGATACATAAATCGTATGCGATTTGGGAATTACTTGTGGTCATCCTTTGCCAATCTGTTAGGTAGGGATAAAGCAAGCTTACTCGGTAGAAATGAGGAAAGTAAAACGGATTCAGAATCCGAATAACCTAACGCATGTATGAAGGCATGTCGCTGTCGCATCCATCCAATTCAATCTCTGTCTCTATCAGCTATGTAATATATTTATTTGACTCGACTTCGGAAACTCAATTTCCACAGCGTGGAATGAGAAAGAGAAAAGTCAATAAAATGGTAATATTGCACAAACATAATGTACTTACACTCGCCAGATTTTAAAATAACTTGTACTACATAGTACCTGTATACTTCAAAAATACTTACTCATCAATTCATCTAGTTTTTTAGTATTAAACTTGAAAGGAAAGTACAAAATCGTATATACAAGGGAAGTTACCATAGTTGGTACTTTATTGTCCTACATGTTTTGTACATCCTGCTTTTTGAAAAACTGTGAAGGATTTGATTCATACAGCATCATGCGGGTGCATGCAAGACGTTAATTCTAAAAGATAGGAAATGCCTGATAGTCTGAAGCGTCGTCCACGCATCTGCACGTTTCAATTTAGTAACGGACGTGGTGAAAGTCGGAAGACGAAGTAAAATCGATTCCAGAATTGGAAAAAATACTTTCGGTTATGGAAGTAAACTATCTGTAGCATTGAAATAATAGACGTAAGTCAACTCACTTCCAAAGGGTGTCTATACGCGGATAATAATGTACTTTGATGTGATTCGGTTCGGGGAACATGATGTATATTATACTTTAGCATCGAAATGGGGCGTGTACATTGTACATATGCTGTAGGTCCTAGGTACGGGGTCCCCTGAATTTCATCGTTAGACACTCAGATGTTTTTAGCATGCAAATTAAATGAGTTACATAAATTAATAGCTAAGGAATTAAACTTAATTAACATTAAGTGTTTTACTAACTTCGGGTAGTCAAGTCGTAACAGTAACGACCATGCAGTTGGGTATGTACTGCTGTTTTTCATGCCAGATCTTGTACTATAAAAGGTTGCAAATGAAAAAAGTATTGTGAACCCAGCAAAGTGTGTTGTTATCGCTTCTCTAGCATGCTGCTATATATAAATTACCTAAAAAACAAAATTAGGTTACAGATTCCAACGATGGCCCATGTATCTACGACATATACGCTACTATTATATTTACATACATACCTAGGACATATAAGAACTATGGTTATGTGTGTATTTTTTGTTCAGCAAAAATTATTACGCTGACTTTGGTTCAAGTATACTTGAAAGGATCGCAATAAGAATAATGGCATCTCTATTTGTAGTAGCGGAAGAATGAGCTTTTGCTTTGTTGTCTGGTGCTAGTATTGCTACTGGTGTGATGCGAATAAGTGTATAAGATCAAGAGGAAATGTGTTGTAGGCGGTTTGGGAAGAAAGGAACATTTTTTCAAAGACATAATCCAAACAATCATTGTGGCTTACTAAATTTCAATTGTGTGTGAAAGAGGATTCATTGCAATGGCAATGGGAAAGCAAGTTGGCAGTGGAAGAAGAACGAGACAACGGATATAAGTTCACTCAATTTACTTAATATGTAATGCATCCGATGGGAGCCGTAATGTTAGAACGTTACCGTCCTACATGAAAAGGATGCATGAAATGATAGGAACTGAGTGAGTCACTGTGTGTAGTGCACTAACACTAACATACAAAGGCAAAAACTTCAACACTAACCTCGTATGGGGATTGTGTTTGTGAATTGATTCATGCTTCCATACTAAGAGAGAGTGCTTTACTCTTTACTACTTCTCTTTTTTACACTACACTATAATATGTACAAGTACAAAGTTCATACGTAACCACAAAACTTGCTTCCGTGCAGACAAAAATACTATACATTCTATACAAAGATGCTCTGTGACCCGGAAAAGGAAACAACATAAAATGTTAAGATTTCAAAAGTAAATGGACGGAAATTGGACACATTGTGAGCTTTACATCAACCCTCTTCCACTTTATTATTTACAGAGAGAGCGTAATGTAATAAAATACTCCATTGGCATATCACTAAGTAATACACTATAAGTAGTGTGCATATACTTACCGTCTTAGTATGTGCGTTATCTTGTAATATCAGTATTAACGGTAGGCAAGTAATATGTTCAATTCCATAGGTGCTTAGCTTTGCAAATATTACAGTGAGGTTCACAAAATAGTCGGCTGATACATTTGCTGACATTGTATGTTCAACTTCATATACGATTATTGTGTAGTGGGCTTTACCTTAGGATAACAGATTTTAAAAAGCTGAACTGATCATTAACGGGGACAAACTATCCGTACACTACACGGAGAGTTTGTTGTTTGTAGAGTATAGGTGTGCATTGTGGTGAAAACACACAATAGAGAAAGTACTTATAATGTGTACTCTATATTTGTATCGTTGTATGTATGGTGAAAACAATTTAGTCTGTGAAATATTCTGTGAAGCACTATGTACAAAAGTATTATGATGTAATGTAAACTGAATGTAATGTTGCAGATTCTAAAAATACGACTACTAGAAGGGTTAAATCAATAGTATGTATACAACGATACTGGGTACTTAATGTGAGATGGCTTTATTTGCTTAGATGTCAAACTCCAAATAGTCAAGCCATAAACACGCCACTTTGTATATTATAGAAGCATAAAATGAAAAGCAACAGAGTACACAGTGCAGTAGTAGTGATATATCTTCTATTCAAATAGTGAAAGTTTTTTGAAGTTAAGAGGTGTGCAATGCCAAGTATACAAGTATACTACACTACATAGGTATAAAATCTATTTGATGTTTCACAGAAAGTCTTAAAATAATTTGTACTGAAAAATGTATATATCTGTAGGTACCTTTATTCAGTCAAATAAAAGAGTTGTGAATAATGAATAGGGATGGCAAGCGGTGAGGTAGATTAAATTATTTTCAATGAATGTGTAATGAACAAGCGTATAAGGTACAGTTTTCTGGGTAGGTATCTGTTATCTCTGTCTACCATGTACCTACTAAGCAAAGTACATTAAAAATGCACGCATCCTGCATTTCTAAGTCGTATTCCAGGACGGGCCTAGGAACTAATATTTATTTTTGGAAGAAGTTCTTCCAAATCATAATGGGATAGACGTCTGCGTATTTAATTCAAGAACGGAATATGGAAGCAGCCTTGGAAAGTATTAAAATGCTTTCCCTGCTATCTGCCGCGGCTCTAATAATTTTTAGCCTTTTGATAAAGCATTTACAAAGCATGGAGAGTGAATTAGTTTGGCTTGTCAGCCTTTTCATTCTATTTTATTAGAAAATGCAGTGGAGGCGAAGAAGCTTAATGTATAAAGTATAGTTATTCCAATACTCATAGCCCAAATTGTTAGTTACAACAACTTATGGGACCGAGATCTCCGTTTTAACTATATATGTACTTACATAGATATACAATGCTATTATCCCACGGATCATATTAGAAGTTACGGGATCAGTGCGTTCAGTTTGTTCGTTTGCTCTGCTTTTCGTGTCAGAAAAGCATGAGGCTGAAATTGCATTGGCAGCATCCAAGTTTAGTACTCCAAAGGGGATTTTAATATTTTTCTAATATTATACTAATATTATATAATAATATTTTTCTTATTACTTTTTCCTTAAGAGTGTAGAATAGGTATGTATTTAGGTAATTTTTCTTACGCTAAAGAGCGAAGATTTCTTTATTAGGTGACCTCAATTATTTCATATAAGAATACAGAAGGCATTAAATATATGAGACGTAATCTAACACAGGAAGCGGGACAGAATATCAGCTTTCCTCAGTCTACCTTAGTGTAAGTATTTAGCAAAATATTACATTAAATTGTACAACTACGCAATTAAAAACATTCATTAGGTAACGAACAAAAAGCATTTTTGTGATTGCCTTGTAGTCACAACGTAGTTTGAAAAGATTCCCGTTTTGAGCACTATTCTGAGTGCACTAGAGAAAGTAGGAAATATTCGCCGCTCTACATTATGTCGCAGAACATGACTTGAGAAACGTTGTACGGTTTCCTGATAGATTTCCCTGTAATAAAGTACATACCGACTTTATATTACGGCATCAGAGAGTGAAGTGTCTATACAAGCATTGCAAGCACTCTTAGAGTGTTATATAGCATAATATACTAGTTTCTGTATTGGCACGGTACACGCATAAAGAATATATAGCATTATAGCATATGGACCCTTGGAATGGTGTCTTGCAGTGACAAGAAAATTCCAACATCCAGAAATGTATGTTAAGTTACATGCCCTCGAAATGGAATAAGTATGGTAAAGTAGAGATCGTAGCGTAATGCTGATGCAAGTACTTTCTCCGCTTTCACTTCGTCTCTCGCACACATACCAGGAACCAGTATGTAATGCAATCCCTTCTCAGAAGACTGAAGGTATGCTTGTTCAAGTTGATTTGCCATGGCACTATGCTTCTTCTTTTGAAAAGCAACTGCCAAGCCTGTCTTGCTTGGCTTGGCCTGCCCTGCGAGAGTGAAAGCAACACGAACCCTCTCGTCTGACAAAAAGAGCAGAAATCTATAATGGAAATTGATATTCTTCTCCTGAACGACGTCCCCATTTTTGTTATACATTATCATATTCGCAAAAAATTCTATTTTTCTTCTCCAATGCTTCCTGCATTTCTCTAAGGCCTTCAATATACGTCAACCCCACAAGCAAACCAAACCACATCAACCCACTCTCAATATGGCTTAAATTCAATGTATCCTAGATTTTATTTTGCTACAAGGGTTCTTATATACGCATTAGTATGTGAAAACCTCTTCTCACTTTTAAATTTCGTAGTTACTTAGCGTACCATGTTGATATTACGGTCACCAAGCGTACTCGCTCTAGTAATACAACTCTGATTCTCATTACATTTTACAAAGTTAACTGGGATAAATCAATTTTAATACAAAGTTTACTAGCGTGATAGTGGGAATATTATTTTCAGATTTCAATTAAGATGCTTCCAATTTTCAAGAATTAGGTTACCTACAGGGTGCCACATATAAAGCGCATAATCCTACTTTCGCCGTGTAAACTTTCACCACTATGTTCCACCACCACTATGTATGTATTAGTGTAATCTTTTTACTTACCAAGTGAACTTCAGAGTTGACTTTCATGATAGCCAATTTTCACAAATATTCAATATGCCTCCTCCTGGATATGCATTTACAGAGTAATAACTATCTGCATAACATATAGTGATGAAAGTTAATACATGGAGATTGGACTATACGCTTTAAATATGCCACCCTGTACATATATTTTTATCCAATAAGATCATTACTAGTATATAAGTAAAACCTACTTATACCTTAAAGTATTTAAATTAAAAACTAATTTTCCCTTGTTATTCATATAACATTTAAACACTTAGTAGTATTACCTTTCACTTCCTTCAGCGGAGGATGAATAATCTGCATAATATAATATTGTAATAATACCTACAATTTGATTAAATTCTCGAGATTAAATCCAATGAAAAACTCGCAACATTCCACAAATATATCATGTAGTTTAATTATTCTTAATATATTTTAGTACGCTGGTGAAAGTAAAAGTTTTTCCCGGAGCAGGGTTGGTATGTTTAAAGAAGTAGATCGCTATTGGAGTGTCACTCATCTAAAATACTAAAAACTTTACCAACTACCAAGCACATACGCACATACCTGGATTCTTGATTGTTGATTAGTACGAACCAACGAATTTGGTTAAGTAATAAAGTTACTATTTAAGTGGGCGACGTTGTCAAATTGTATCTGCAGTATTTATTTAGATACATAATCTTTTAACTACGGCTTGCGTACACAATTATGAGGGAAAACAACAACTCATGTTGATGTTATGTACTTCATTACATCAGAAAACACTTCATTTCGCCTGTCTGGCTCAATTTGCTCATTTTCATTGTCCTAACGATTCTTTCCATTGTCTGCGTCAACGAACAGATTTTCTGAACACTCCTTTGTATTTACTTACCTATGTACACCAGTTCTCTATATACAGATACTGATATAATTTTATCTTTGTTACGTCTTGAACTTTGTAGTACTTTCTTAGAAGAAAGCATGGCCCATTAATTTAATAAAGTTGTGTAATGTAGCCATATGTTTATATTCTCAGACAGGTATGCATATCTGATATGGTACATATAATTTCCTGAAGATTAAGCAAATTAAATTGTAAACTCTTTAGTAAAGGTAAGAAAAGGAACTGCTATGAAATGATTAAAACGGAAGACTGAATTTCAGACAATAATTCATACGTAGGGAAAGTAGAATCCTTCCAAATGAATACCAACCGGAGTAACTAACTGAAATAATAATGCTTTATGTAGACTTGAGGTATTATGTTAACAATGTTATGCAAAGAAAATAAATCGCATTAGCATAATTATTTCACTTTTAGTATTTCACTTTTACTTATGTAATTCCCTGGAACTAGGAATTTAGAATACTGATATTTTGTAAACTCTACTATGTGGGTGCTAGGGTAATACCTGTAAAATATACTTATAGTTTCTCCTTACAATGCAACGTATTTGCCTTATTGTTAGTTAAACGTCTATTGTCACTACCACTGCAGTCTACTGCCAGACTATAATATTTCCCATCAACAAATAAATATAAGCCAATAAAATAAGTACCATCGCAAATGGTGCTTTGTTATAAATCAGGATAAAAAATTCCAGGAATACGTTCCAGAATTCTTTGATTTTGAAAATGCGTTCTCTTTCATAGTTTATTTAACTTCAGTTATTTTATGCTAACACATTGTTAGGAAAAGTAATCCCATTTCAATATTATTTTTGCTGGGTTACTAACGCATTGGATTTTCTTTATGCGAAAATATTACTATGTATAGAGGAACATAATACAAACTCACTTCGGCTAGAGGTTAATGGAAAGCAACATGTGAGAATTCCCACTTTCCAGTAAAAGAATGTACAATTTGGTATAGGCATTAGTTGAATCTTCTTTTCTTTGCCATTTAAAGTCTATTTCGGAGAATGTTGAAATAATTCTAGTACTACAAAAGGAATGGGACTATTCGCAAAGTAAGTAGTAGAGTTACATTGAATATTTCTTACAGCAATAAAAATAACGTATATATCCACAATAAAAAGGAGAGAAAGTCCGCTGTACAAACTTCTAAGGACCTATGTCTCTGTCCCCGCGTAATGGGCTTTTCGAGTGGATATTCCAGTTATTCAGTTGCTGGATGCTGAATGAGCTCTGTACAGATATAAGCATATTTACTATTAGTGTATGTGCATAGTTCCCATTAAAGGCAGTTTATGCATTATGTTATACATGTGCATATATACAAATGTGTAGTAGATTAATATTGTAGCGTATAGTGCCTGGAGGAGCATGTATGTATGGTTCCATCAAGTATGCACATTAGTTGCTAATACAGACGATGAAATAATGGTAGTAAGTGTAGTAGTCGTATGGGCACAATAAAATTCACTAGTAAGTTATATTTATTGCCCCGACAAGAAAAGGATGTTTGTGGATCTGTCTTGTGATTCTTAATATAAGTGGCATGGCATACTAGTAGCTGATGATAAAGCAAGACAAGAAAACGGATCGAATGGAGGAATAGGAATAGAGTAGTGGGACTGGGACTTTTGGCTTGTTTTGCGATGTGGAAAAGGTGGCTTCCAGAAATTCCCCTGTTTTACTTTCAAGTTGAGTAGTGAACATGAATGCAAGAAAAAGAAGCGAATCCAGGAGAATGGAACTATATGCAGTAAATAAAAAGCACAGAACACTACTGAATTGTAGAACAAAGTTGAAAACGTGTGCCGGTCCGGGAAATCATGTTTAAGCCATTCTGTAGGGATTTATTCCTGTGGCATTCAATGCCCCACTGCAACTTCCAAGAAACCCAACTTACTACTAGTAGCTTCCTTTCTCCACCTTACTTACCTTAGCCTTAGCTTAGGAAGTACACTGAACTAAAGTACCTATATTACCTACCTACCTACCTATTTGAAATATGTACCTATATATTGTGTACCTACCTCCTTTCTCTCTACATTTCAAAGAAAGACTTGACTTGACTTACTACATATTATGTGTATGTTTACACACTGGGCTCGCTCCCAACTATATACATAACAGCTAACTCAACTTCACTCTCTCTCTCTTCTATTTCTATTTCTATTCAACTAACGGTGTGTGTGGCTCTGTGTAAGTATGCACTGGATGGATTGAACTGCACTGAATTGCTACTTACTACTTACATTACATTAGGAACCTGTTTACGATTGTCGAACCAAAATTTAGATATAGCAATTCAATAGCTATAAAGTCTGTGTACTTATTCGTAGATTTATGTAGATAGGAGATTTAGATATACATATATGGCGTAGGTAGAAACGGCTATTGTTACAACAATTGTAACTTTAATGTAACATCATCACTATTTAAATATTTAATACAATTAATTGGTTACAGTTTTCACAACTGAAGCTAACAGTTTTCCACTATGCTACTGTAATACAAATATTTTTACCACAGACCAGGGACTTACTATTACTTTACAATACATTTTTTAATATAAAAGTGGATAGTCTAGATAGGCAATTGTGAGTCAGAATGCTTTAGGTAGTATAGCAATGTCGCCAAACATATTGGACTTTCTCTCGTTGACATGTATGCTTCCACTTTCTAAGTGTACTTTCAGCTTGAGTTTGAGACAGACCAGACGTCAGACTCAGTGACTGTATATATAGTATAACTACATGAACTAAATTGAATGACAGTCTCACTCTTTGTACATACTTCAAGAAAAAGCGTCATTTGTGGTCCTATCAATATTATGCATTAGGTGAAATTGCCATGCGAGTTGTTCTGGATTTAGTTTCCATTTTCTTGCTAGGAAACAAACCACGTCCTCCAGACACATCTTCACTAAATTAAATACATACTAGTGGGAAATTGTTGCGAACACCACACCAGGTTCTCTATTTTAAGGGCTTTTTATTTGCATTGTCTGTTCTCTTTTTCATTCGCCACGGGTTTAGCATTATCATATTATTGTCACCACACGTTTCCCCATCTGGCATGTGTTGTACCTACTTATACTCAATCCGGCCCCTTTGCCTTTACTCCGGTTTAGTATTTGAATTTCTTTTAAGGTTCTGATCAATAAAACCTTTTGCTCGCAAGATTTCTGCGAATAGCTTAAGTCAGTAGGTACTTGAGGCTGAGAGGAAAAATTTTCCCTAAGGGTCTCTTCACAATCCTTCTCAGATGCAAATAATATTATCGCTCTATTTTACATCAATAATATGAAAACATGTCAACTTAGGTACTTATTGTTAATATAAAAGCATTCACTTGACACACTTTCTCGCTAAAAAATCTGAAATTGGTACAAAGACGAAAAAATCTCGAAAATTGTGTTACATAAGTAAATGCATGCGAATAAATCCTTTCTCCAGAAGAAAAGAAGGAAACATAATTCGTATGTTGAATTAATATTCTTAGAATACTACATAATATGGGCGTAATTTACCAGGAAACCCAGAAATTTTCTTTGATCTCAATGTGGACTTAATATTTTTTTTCAACAGTGGAGCTATCCTTCCTTGTCTGGGGCATTCGCCTGTGCATTGTTGTGCGTAAAGCGCCGTCAGAATTCAATGAAAGCAAGTTTATCTCCTTGGCCATCTATAACGAATTCCTGCTCAGCCTGTTTCTCAACATTTCAATGTAAGTAAAAATTATTTATATAATTCAATGCGATTACCTTTTACTTTTACCAATAACTTTCTTCTACCTTCTTATGACTATATAACCTACATACATGCATAATTTAAAGTGTAAACTTCTAAGCTTAAATGTAAATAAAGTTCACTGAATCTCAATGCCTTTTGATAGAAATATGTCAATTGCAAAGCCATGGTCCACCATTTCTACAAATTACGTGTCTAAATGCGTTTTATTTTTTTCCGCTCCCTTTTCTAACCTGTTGTAAAATCTTTTTATATTTATCTTCAATGCTTTCCACAGCTTCACTTTGTACAACTTAATGTCTAAATTCAAACACATAGTTTTCGCTTACCAAAAGTAAGTGTCAAAAGAATAACTTTTCTAGAGAAAATACCTCCACTCTAGTTTCAGCTCCTTCAAAGTTTTCCATTACAGGCTATAGTAGAACTTTGGCCACTTGACGGTCTATGCATAGGCCACGCACAAGCTCAGTTCGAAGGATTTTTATTTCCATTAATTCTTTCATTATATATCAAAAGTACACAGAAACGAATGCCGTCATGAAAACAACCTGCAGCATTCCTTCGCAAATTGACTGCGTATATATAGCCTTTTTTCTTGCTTTCGAGAAATTGTTCTCATTTATTGTAAACCTATTTTCGTAAACATAACGAATCACAGTTTGATTTTTTGTTCTGGAAAGGTCACCATATTTTTTGATTTCTATGGAATCCTCATGTTAACCGCATACTTCGGGGCCGCATTAAGGTTAACCTTAATGTTTCTTGGGATCATTTTCATTATTTCCATTAGTTTTAGCCCGCCCGAGTGTGCGAGGCTGGCTTATGTAATCGCAATGTCTGTCCGTGCGTCCGCACGATAACTCGA
>JAQFYC010001998.1:0-28922 GCA_034694165.1 Tomocerus mixtus | reverse complement strand
CGATTTTGGTCATTTTCAATAGGGTTCCTAGGCATCATAAGCACATGTTGTATACCAAGTTTCATCATCCTAAGTCAGTGCGTTCGGAAGTTAGAGTGTTTACGGACGCACGGACAGACATTGCGATTACATAAGCCAGCCTCGCACACTCGGGCGGGCTAAAAATGCACCAAAGATCCATGATATCAGTAAGTAAGTCCACATTACAGTAAAGTAAGCATGTATTCATACTGTATTCATCCTTTAACTATATATGTTAATGAAAATGAGCAACTGTAATATTTCCATGAAAAGATTTTAAAACTATACAAGTTCACACGTTGTTATCTAGTACATTGCTAGGCAAATTACAGTTCCTATACTGTACCTACTATACACAGCATATTTTAAAGACATTATAGAGTCTCTTCTTGAATTGCCTTCTATGCCACTACTTGATATTTTAAGCTCGAAGAAATTGGGGTTGTTAATTTCGCTATTAAAAGCATGCATGGCTTGACTACTAACGAGCAATATTTTAATTTGGATACACGAAATAATTACAAGTTAATTTGAATAACAGACAAATACGGCGAGAAATAAGTGCGAAACTACTCAAAGCAGAAAACTACGCTCTCTTCTTAACAGTCCCCAGCTTACTATTTCTCTAAATAAATGAGAATTATAAATATCGTGCGCTCAAATAGAATAGGTTATATACAATTTATACAAAAATGTTTTTTATTGATACTCATTCAGACGGGAAATAGATACAGACGTACATTCTTATGAGCTGTGTGATGTATTTTAGGCACCAACTACTACTGTCACATATTTATATTCTCAGATGGATTGTTATTGTATAATTTACATCTGTAATCTGCAATGTAAGTAATTATTATATTTGATATTAATTTAGCTTCCTTTCACACACATAGATCTCATTCCTTTGTGCAATTAAGAAACAACATTCATCTTCATGAAATCTGGTAATTATATTACCACTTAATTCTGTAATTAAATAAGCGAAGTATAGAGACTTCATTGTAATAGTATTTAAAAAATTACTATGCTAGCAAAGTAATACATTTTAAGAACCTTTAATGACAAAACGAAGAGAATACGAAACATCAGTAACTAAATTATAATTTAGCCATCATTCTTGTACCCAAATAGCGTGGCAACGTGCATATTGCACAAAAAATCTGACATCAATAAAAGATAAATACCTAGTCATGAATTATGCAATAGAGATAGACTAGCTAATAATACGTAGGGTTTGAAACCTTCTAGCCCCAAGGACCTGTGAGGAGTACCTAAAAATGGAATTATTGTAAAATTAGTGTAGTTAGCCGTATTTCGTATAAATATGCAGTGTAACGTAACAGTTAGCTTGAGAATGGCCTTAAGGAGAGAGTTTGTGTATCTGTAAAAGGAAAAGGAGGAGGGAAAGAGGTTAGCTAATTTGCTGGAAATTAGTTCACAGCAGGAAGGCAACATCTCTTCAACCGAGTGGTCCGTGAAATTACATCGTTGGGTGTCATCTCAATATTCTGAGTTCTCTTTCTTGTCCTTAGGGAATTCACTTTCATCCACAAATATATTTATAGAAGATGCACGCACGTTACGTTAGAGTTACGTAACCTAAAGTACCTTAGTACCTATAACCTATCTAAACATTACATTAAATACCTTAACAGGGAAATCCCTCTCTTTTCTCTCTATTGAACTGGCACTTTAACCGCAACTCGCATTCACTAAATATTATCTTTCCTATGAACAGGGATACCTGCATATTATTATTCTCCCAAATTACATCCATACAGCCCTACCATCTTATAATGTATTAGCACACAAGTCAGGATATAACAGACGACGGATTTTAACCACCCAAACACTTTTGTGCGGTTCCGCATGTAATAATAACCATGAATAAATGGTTTGTATTGTTCTGTCTATTTGTTTTCCTTGCCACAGTGTCAGTCTGCCATTAAATATATTTATTAAGACACAGCGTGACCTCTCCCTTCTTCTATTTATTTACTTTTACAAATTCACAAACGATTTGTACCTTGTAAACCCTTTCCACTCTGTTGCTAATGGGAAATATATGGCGTCAGAAGATATAAGCTATACTATATTACTACACAGATACTAACAGGGAGTATGAATCCTGGAGACACACAATGCAATTATCTACTATGTCATTAAATGTCATGTTCCTATCCATTATGAAATTGGAGACGACATCAATGAACCTTTCATGGGCTATACTTTTTTACCAAGTGAGTCTACTAAAGAAAATTAATGTAACCTTAGCGTCAAAAAATATTACAGACTTGATTTTACTTATGTCCATGTGCGCCTAATACTTTACCCTAGGTTACTATACATTTTTATAAGCCTTAACTGCATATATCTGCGTTACTACAAATTATGGACTATTTTACAAGACATAATATTCACAATGTTTTCTAAGGAAATAATGCGACTAGTGCAATGATATAATACTAAAAATATCTCGGCATTTTATACACATAGACGAACATTCGTCGCACTTTATAAGTATAATGAATTTAGATTCATATTTCAGGGATACGCATGGAAATTGGAAATACCTGGTTCATTTTGAATCATATTATATTGATTTGAAATGAAATCCAATTGAGGGGTGATAAATATGTAGGAACTAATTCATCAAGACTTACTTTTTATCAATTATTTACTTGCGTATAATGTTAAAGATATCCTGTATTTGGTTAAATTTCTAACCTAGCGTATTATACAATTCTATATTCTATAAATATAAAGTTAGTATTTCTGCTTTTCGAATAATTGTCCAATCACATGGTTTCCTGCTTGTGGCATTCATTTTATTTTCAGTAATGTCAGAATTGTAAATACCATCACAGCCCGAGTTGTTGTGACCTTTTGTTATGTAAATTATGTTGCCATCTGCATTTTCGTTGCTTTGAATTACATCTGGTTTGGTGGTGGCTGCTTTTGTGGCGTGTGACATCCTGTATATTGAATACTACGTACCTATTATTCGTTTACAGACATAAGTACGCGTGTTCTCCTCGTTGAATTGCCTGCATTTCCTTTAGATTTATTCAACTTGTTCGGGATTTATTCAGATAGGTAGGAAAATGCAGATCGGTATTCTGGAATGAAATTGGATTGCATTTCGTCTTATTCATTGACTGAGGAAATGCAGTAGTATCTGCATATCTTACCTAAATGCACCTTATAGTATTACACAAAGTATTGCTTAAAAAAGATTGAATAAATATATAAATATATATATATTTGCACCTTTTGATGCAACTTATTTATTGCGCTGTCATTCCTCTATTATTTATTTACAATCAGATGCCTTGACATTAGGGAAATTGACTTGCGTACATTTTTGCTACTAGTAACTACTTATAATATAAATAATTGTATTCATAAATGTATTTTTGTAGGTATTAAATATTTCCAAATGGATACGAATGAGAACCTTGACTAAAAACAGGAGTACTTAGATAAAAAACTATTTCAGTTAGTTATAAATTTTATTCTGGCGTTACGAAGTAATCGTATATACGTATTACGAAGAGTATTCCCTAATCCCAATCTATCAAACCAAATTGAAGTTATAATCTTTGATGCTATGATTATGCGAAGGACATAAGTCTTCCTCTCATACTATACAATATAAGGATCCAGTAAAGTTCAGTTGACTTGTCTCTACTTCTTGATATAGCAGTGCAAAGTGCAGTGACGTTGCATGTGATGTGGTGTAACAGTGCCTATGTACTTTATACATACTAGACTAGACATTATAGCTTAGTAGTTGATATATCCCTTGTAGGACAAGTTGACGGCAAATGTGAGTGAGAATGAATCACAAGATGAATAGCTTAGGGGGCACAATCCGAGTTCGACTGTAATGTGAATGTGAATCTGAATTCTAGAAGAGGGAAATCTTGCCTGCATATCTGTATTATAGCTGGGTTTTGATGTGAATTTACTTTATAGTGGGCCTTCTGCTTTCCGATCATAATATCATATGAACATGAACTCTGTGATGTAAAGGGAGCTAGGAGGGTAAAGAAAATTTCAGGCTGCAATAATTTATATACATTATAGAAGCTATGTAGTAATATGTATATGTATGACAATATAATGAATTAAATTGCCAGATATTTAAATCTTACTGCATTATTTTAAGATTTAATGCATTTCTTTTCACTTCGTTTCCTCGCAGAATTGTCTAATTTTCCAAATTAATTAAGAATGAGCTCTTTATAATAATACATCCGCATAATGATGCACGACACTGTTCTATCTGTAACTATATGCTATTTATATCCGTAACATTAAAATGTTTCCAAAATCCGTTTCCTGGATACCTATTGGGTATAGGTCAGATATATATACTTCTATTAATAAAATTACCTCAATATGCATTGTTATAAATTATGTTTGTAGCATCTGTACATATGCATATTTTCCTTGTGTAAGGAATTGTTGTCCATATAAGCACAGTAAAACTAATACTATATTAATACAATTAGGATTTTGTTCTTATTTATCTTATAAAATGTGCACTGGAATTTTTGGAACAAATAAATACTAGCACATATGGAAATCTTACATGCCACTTATAATGAAACTACATTTTGAGCATGAATACCAGTAACTTGATTAACTCTTAAGTTCTAGCGTTTTTATTACTCAATTCGGACCAGTCTATTATTGCGTGAGTGGTAAGCCACTTTTCTTTCCCGTTTATCCCTGAGATGGTAATTAGGATATGGTGAACATAGCAATATACTGATACACAATAAAGATTCTTTCCATTGCATATTATGCTAAGATAATACAGTATACTTAGTCTTGTAAATAAAGGAGTTTTATCGGTAACAGTAGTAAGAAGTGTATCAGATGTATACTGTGCTTTTGACAGGAATAATACGATACTTTACATCCATATCTGTGTATCTCGGCTTATAGACTTGGCGTACCGATACATAATAAGCGTGTACTATGTGTGCCTAGTGTACCATGACGTAGAAGTCTGTCGACAGCATTTATCTTGCTAGTATTACCGTGCAATTACGCCCAGTATCTAAAATTCTGTAGCTGACTTAATATGCCGTAAATACCCTTTTACAGCCAAGGGGTTCTATCAGTATCTACAGATTTTCATTTGTGACCTAAATAAGGAATAAACAAGTCGACGATGTCTCATTTTTAGAGAATAATTGCGTAATTGTAATAAACTGGTCTGCTTGGCAATAACAGTTTGAAATATTGTTTCCGTTGTCTTATGTAAAGCCATTTGTTATTGAATTCATCGGTAAATTATTACTTCAGCTATAAGATGTAAGGGAGATCCAGATATCTTTGATGCTCCAGTTCGAAAGGGGCATTTACGTAGAGAAGAAAGATACTTAGTTACTTAAAGCTTACTGGGAGAGATGCTGAGTTCTATTAATGCTAACCTCGCAAAATCAGCAACATGTGCCTTTTTTCTTGACGGTTTTTTGTTGCATCGACCGAACTAATGCATCCCACAAGATTCCAAATCCCATAGAAAGGTTTTTGTAGCATCCTTTTAGCCTTGTCTTCTCTTATCGAATTTTTTGTTTTACTCTTTAAATGAACACTTTCCACGATCTTTCTATCTTAATACTACTGCAACTGCCATAAGAATAAAAATGCACATTGTCATGCTTTTAGAGTACCAAAGAAAGGCATTCTTATACATTGACGTTGGTACTAAAGCTGCTTGTTTGCAGTTCAAAGATAAATGAACATAATAATAAAATAATAAATATTTACCTTGCCAATATACTGGAACATATTTCTTCAGAGTGTAATATAAACAATACTAACTAAAGCATGGTGTGAGTGTGAATAGACAATAATATATATTACGAGTAGCACTTATTATCAAATACCATATTTAATGGTCCATAAACTCAAGTGGTCATTAAATTTTAATAACATAGTCATCAAATTTGGATTTAAAATCTTAAGCAGGGAAACCGGAGTTTACAGACAATCTTTGTGGGCCATTATAGTAGGAGCAATTATTTTAATATAAAGCGATAGAATTGTAAATAGCTTACCTTTTTGTTATGAATACGATTTTCGATTCCGTTGCTACTAATAAAAGAGTAGATGCTGTCACTTATGTCCATGACAGTTGATTTTGGTCGCAATATCCTAGGGTGTACTTTGTGTACAACCTTGAATTTGCTGGGAACACCTTTCCATATTGAATTAGAGATTACGTGAGGAGGATGTGTATTAGTGTTTGCAGAGGTTATTGAATCAGTTTGTTTGCATGAGTCATAGTGATAGGTCACTAATGATTTGGGCAGGGATTTCCCTTGATCAGAAGAGCGTAGGAAGTGATTATTCATGTTTTGTTCACAGTGCCCCAGCTGATTTTTGGTGTTGTGCTCATTACCGTTAGGGATGGGTTGCCTGCCTTTTCTCAATGTCACAAAGTGACTGCTTTCACTCGTATAATTTACCCTTGGATCATTATAATGGGGATCATTAATGTGTTGTGCTGAGTGGAGAAGGATATCCTTATTTCTATCTTCTAGCGAGAACTCTAAAATATTAGTAAGAACGTGTTTGTTTTTGTCATTTCGAAAAGAAGGTCCATTTATTTGGAGGGAATGGGGATTTCTAGTGTTTGTAGTGGGATTTAATTGCGCATTTGTTGCCAGATACTCTTTTTCTTTAGCTTTAGCTTCATAAGTATTATCATAAGAAGAGGGAAACGTGGACGAAGAAGACAGAGATGAGCTGGTGATAAAATGTTGGCTGTCATTTTGACAATAATGCATTAGCTCCAACTTAGTATTGGATTTCTCCTTTTCCGTGACTACGGAGAACTGAGCATCAATAATGCTTTCCTCGGTTATTCCTTCTGCCATCGTATTTGCTAAAGGAGACTTGTGCTCGTCGCTCGCTCCACTCTTCTTCCTCAGTGTAGGTGATGGTGATGGTGATGCTAGTTTTGCATTTGCTATTTGAGAACGTGCACAATAAGTTTGAGTCCTCGAGTCGGCTTTCCCACTCCTGTCATCATAATCATTATCTGGGGAATAAAGATGTTGACGTTGACATTGATTTCCATGTTGAGTTAAATCCCGCTCGAGTTCTGGCTCTGAGTCTGAGTCTCTGCATATTGCGCTTTCACTCCAACTACCCGCAGGAGAAGGAGGCTGGCGAAAGCGTCTGTTCATCAACATCTGTAGCAGCGCTGATTTCTCCGCGGAAAAAGACCCAAGTCTGTCACCATTATGGAAAGTACTGGAATCACCGTCTGAGCTCTTTATGGAGGAAATATTATGAGAATCCTCCATTTGGACATATTCAGAGGAAGAGTTAATATTTGGACTGATTATTATTCTGGAGGTATCTTCTCCAGACTCCACGTTGTCACATTCAATTTGGGAATTGGGAGACTGGAAATTAGAAGCATACGCAAGAAATTCTTCCATACCATTGTCATCGTCAGATGATCCAGCCGCATCTTGAGTTATCTTTCTTTCGTAATAATATTTCTGCACTTGCCCTTGAACTTGAAAAGTAGAGCTGCAGCTTTCATTTTCATTTTTAGACTTTGCATCTGAAGGCTGATCTTGTGTACTTTTTAACATTGAATCTTTATGAGGAGGTGTTGCTGTTGCTGCTGGAGTTTGCATTGTGTTATCTTCCGAAGTGTGAGTGTTGATAGTGTTAGTATGTGTTGTTGGATTAGATTCGGTATTTGTAGTAGCGGAAGGAAGGGAAGATTTTCTTTTTGTGCTGTGAATCTTATTCCTGCCGGTCATCGTTTGTATATTTTTGGTGTTTTTTGTTGGAATTTTTCTTTTAAGAATGCTCTTGGCTTTTACTTCTTTTATCTTGTTAGGTTTCTCAGAGCTCTTGGTGTCCACACTGGAATTCTGTGTTGCGAGAATACATGGAGCATTAGAAGCATAGGGCGCCGCTCTTTGACATGTCAGAATGTTGCCCATAAGTCTTGTAGGGGAATCCCTTTCTTTTATTTGAAGCTTTTCTTTACGCCAGGATGATAATAGGAGAGTATTGTCTGTTGGTGTCCGTAAATCGGACGAAGATGCAGGCAAGATTTCATCGGACAAAAAATGGGATGAGTGCTCCCTGTCGGCTCTCACTTCTGCCTTTTGGCCAAATTTCCCGGAGCTTTGGGAGCTATTGTCTTTTTCTTGAGAAATTCGGATATTTGAGAGGGACGTGGAAATTGAAGTGGACGTGGACGGCTGCTCTAGTTTTTTCTGCTTTTCTTTTCTTTTCTCCTCTGTTGTGGAGATCAGCGGATTTTGTAGTTTAGCTGGCTCTCTCAGTGCTAATGGTGAAGGTGAAGATCTCCGTTTTACAGTTCCAGTGTACAGGGATGGACAGTCCCATAAATCCAAAGAGCTCTTCTTTTCCACACGATCGTCTTCTCCTGGAGAAGGCAACGAACCGGGGACAATTAATTTCCGGGATCTTGTTTTGTACTTACAGACTTTCTTTTGATGGCCTGGAGAACCACTAGTGTAATTCGTGGCATTATTAGTAGAAACTGAGACTGATGTGGAGGGCCTACTTTTATTTACATTTCCTACAGAGATAGCATTTGAGAGAGTTATGCCCATCTTCTTGTGATGGTGAGATGACAGAGATGTTGGTATGGCTGTCCATGTTCCTCCACTATTTGTGCTAGTACTAGTTAAGTAAAGGTTCTTACTCCCTGCACCTTCTCCTATGGATTTACTATTGGTTTTACTGTTTTTGGTGGATGTAGGCGTTAGCGAGTTTTCCAAAGGTCCTTCGAGTAAAGAGCCATTAAGGCCCTCATCAGGGACAGCCGCGTAAATCCTATTACGACCCACGAATCGTTTTCTCAACTCAGATAAATTCTTTGACGGCTCCACATTTCTTCTCCAATTACTCTCATTACGACCAGTTGTGCTAAAACTTTTTACACTGTTGCCACTAACACTACACTTTTCACCGTTTATCGCATTTTTCTCCGCACCTCCTGCCTCAATACGAAATTCATTCTGCATTTTTCTGCACAAGATACGCAAAGCTACTTTACTAATCCCTTGGCTTGCACTCTCTACTACGAAGGAAATAACACTCTTTAAAACTGTACTTACAAGTAATGTCTCATATTACAAGAAAGGAAGTCCGTACTTTCCCCAAGCCAGCAACCCATTTACAGTAGGTATAGTAAATATGAGTTGCCCTTTAAGTCTTACATGCACTAAATGCTCTAATTCATTGCGAAACTTTAGAAATTTGAAATTTACGACTAAGGTATCTTTCTCATAAATGTACCTCAGACTTCAACTGCTCCCTTTTAAACCAACGAGAATTACCCTCCAACAATCACACTCATAATATTTCTCCCATATTGTCCAAGATCACCGTCAAATTACTTTTTCTCTCTAAGTTACTTAAGCTTCCCTTCAAAAATTATGGTTTTCGTTTAAATAGAGTGAAATGAATTTAGGGGCTTCCTATGGACACATAATTGGCTTAGATAGATGGTGGAGAGACCAGAAGAAGTTTTATTATTAAACAATGACTCAAAGTTGACCGTGGGCTTTGTTTACCGCGGATGTGTCATGAGGGGGATGTCTGCTGTGATAAAAGTGCCTAGAAACTGCATCTGAAATCCTTACACGGATCAATTCGTTTACAAAGTCAACTTTTCCCAAAATAAATGAATATAGGCATCACTCCCTAGTACCCAATCCATACCAGTAACCAGCAACAAGACGGGAGGTCAAGAGAAAGCACTATAAGTTTTATATTTTTTATATTGCTACTATATTGCAGGTGGACAATGCAGTAGATATCAGTGTATACCTAAATACCGTATCTTTGCACAAATACAAATACATGGAGACCTTAGTACTTAATAGAGCAAACAAAATGATGTATAATATTACGAGGAAACTAATGGCACATATATACATAATATAGTGGAGATGCAACACACTAGTTAATACAGATACACACATACAGAACACCTCACTTCATATTATTATATCCCATGTAGTTGTAGTTTACCGAGGGAAGACTAACAATAAGTCAGTTTCCTCCCATCACATACACAACACAACAAAATACAAGAGAAGGTCACAACATTAGACAGGAGTGAAAGTGAAGTAGACTTTTATTAAGAACCTATGTCTCTAATGTAAGTAATGTTTATTTGCAAAGCTATACTAAAGTATAAGTATCTATAGCAAATAGTAAATAGGTACACGGGAGGGTTCCTGGTTCGGTTTGGTTCTTTGCCTTGCTTTCCTTCCTTGTCTTGGCTCAAACTTACTTAGATAGGATGCAGTTTCTCGGATTCTTAATATCAGTAAGTCTGAGCGAACATGGAATTTCACTGCGTCCATTCATTCCCTAATAGCCACGGCTTTGCCTTCTCTTGTGTTGGTCTGAATGGAAATGGGAAGAAATTCCAAGAAGTTCATGATAATGCATAGTGCAGGAAAGTATATATATCTAGATAGTGTACTATTGCGTAGGTACCTACATAAGATCTAATATATCTGTATAATATTATGTGCAATGTGCACTAGTAAATAGGGTTTATTCTTTACCAAAACAGAAATGCAAGCAGAAAGTAAGTGCAAGTGCAAGTTCAAGTTCTTGAGGGGAAAGAAAGGAAGGAAATAACGCACTGACAAGAGCCCAATGAATTTATGAGTCGCATCTTCTAATCGCTATCTAACGAAAACAACATTGGATTCAGCTCACAACACAGGAACCCAAAATTACACAACTTTACTGATTGGACTTCTTTCCTATTTTCTAGACCATTGCACTGCCTTTCATTCCATCAGACAAACAGACAAGCTGTCATTAAGTATAATATATTTACAATATTGACTAAATGGCGCTGAATGAACGAAAACAAAATTACAGTCTTATATTTGTAATACCTTCTATTAGATTGTGAGTATTTTCACAAAGGCTAAGCTTTTTGATTGTATTATAGAGGGGTCTGTTTTAGTATCGGCATATCTACCCAATACGTTATTAATGCTTATAATAAATAAGGGTAAGTTCCTAGTGGCAGGCCAAAAACGATTTTAACGCAGACTTTCTCTTTCTCGTAATTCAAAAAATATTAGGTAAAATTAATTTGGTAATAGATAGAATATTTATATTTCATATAAATTATTTTAGCAGTAAAAGGATATAATATAATAATATCAGTTCTAAAAATGAAACATGTGCCATTTTTCTGATAGTAAGGTATACTAATTTATTAACATGAAATGTCTATATTAAATAAACCAAAATATTACTTAAAACAGTGTTTATATGTTACTGCCTATATTGTAATTACCGTGCCTGTTGTTTAACTTTTGTGCATAATGCACTTCGGAAAAGTCAGTTGCCAATTTTTAAATGGTTTGATATACAACTATTAACTATTG
This sequence comes from Tomocerus mixtus, assembly GCA_034694165.1. Classification (NCBI taxonomy): domain Eukaryota; kingdom Metazoa; phylum Arthropoda; class Collembola; order Entomobryomorpha; family Tomoceridae; genus Tomocerus; species Tomocerus mixtus. The sequence goes on along the minus strand of JAQFYC010001998.1, from coordinate 17,454 downwards.
CTATGTTATCTACTTGTTTTGCGTGTAACTTAATTTTAGCGTTTTCTTTTGCTCTCTTAAAATTAATGAGGCTAAGATAGCAGCTTTCTTTTGAGCAGTGTATGTATGTATCGTGCATTTACTTCAGTTGCATGGGAGAAAGCAATATTTATACTGTCTTAGTCAACCACAATATCAGTATTTATATAGTTATACGGTCCATATAGTACCTATTTGTAGCTAGTTGTACACATTAGTAGTAAACTTTCACCGCCTCCCTAGCATTTTTACTTTTCTGATAATGGATAGGTGTGCACTTAAAGTCCGTTTTCCAACCATGGTAATAACTTTATCTGTGACACCTGAGACGCATTACTTTACACTGAAAGACGTAATTTACGAGATTACTACTACCACTACCACTACTATACACGGAACTAAATACACACAAGCACAGCACAATAACACATCGTAGCAGAGCACATGTTTCTTCGGAGAACAATAGTCTTGAAACGAGACAAGGAGTTAAAGTTCCTTTGTGTATAATACTAGAAAGTGTAAGATTCCGATGTGAATAAGAATATTGGTACACGGTGCGTAGTAAATATTATGGTTTACGGAAGTATTTATCACGATACCACGCAAAGTGAGTTTCAGGGAAGGTGTGTAGCGTACTGTAGTGTGTACCTTTTGTGACTCAAACTACTGACATACCTCCTTCCTTACATATTGTTAGAACTACTAGAATAGCTACCCGCCTATATTTTCTTCCTTGAGGGAAGTGATTAATTACTCCAATAATAATGTAAAAGATTTAGAGCTCATTGTCTAAAGTCTTGACTCTCTCAAGTTTACTTTCAGGGGAACTTCCCACTCAATGGCTTCCTCGCTCTCTTTAGAAATACCTACACATGCACCAGATACAGTATAATAATATGTATATTCGATATTGAAATTTAGGGAAAGTTATATGTTACTACAATGCGACGGTTAATTTAATACTTTGCAAGTAAATATTCCCGTAATTTCTTTCTTTCAGTATAAAAATCTAAACATAATCAATATTTATTATTGTGGTATTGCAGTACAAAGTATAAATTTTGTGAAAACAGTGCAAGGAACGTTACAACATTTTCTAAGAGGAGTATTCCGATATATTTAACTTGCACTTTAAAATGTGTATCACTTGTTTCCTCTTGTTTTTTAGCAGACAAGCACAAATGTATCGTCTAAGTTGGACAGAAGCAAACTGACTCAAATGGTTGTTTGAAAATGAATGAATTGAATGACGGCATTTCGGTTTTACAATATGATACATAGATTTGTAGCCAAACGTATGTATGTATCAGTATGAGTGAGGAAAGTGATGTAACGAAGTGCAATAATAATATGGCAAACCCACCAACCAAGGGAACCCGAACGGAGAAAGATAGTCAGGGTGGCTTTCCGATTCCATTACTTGCATCCCATCGTCGGCTTTAACTAAGGCTTTATAATATCATCCCCGCATTACAATACATACACAAGGAATACAATAAAATAGGGTGAAATTACGACCTCATATGATTTGGTCCTAGTGTTGCTTTATGGAGGTGTAATTTATAGATATAACTAGATTGTATAATGTTGTTTAGTAGTGAGATTTTCTATTGCATTAGCCTGAATTGCTTTGCATGGCATAAAGATGGATAGGAAAGGGCCATAGTAGGCCAAAACCAGACAGCGGGGGTAAGTAAAAGTAAGTATAACAAGTAGAACTCATCTCGTGAGATATTTTGACGACACTACACAACAGTTATAAACTTATAACATAGAAGAGTGTACCATTTTATAACTTTCGTTACGAAGATACAGATACGTACGTGTCGTTCACTTTCTATTCTGCGTTCCCTGCTAATGTTCTCGAGAGTGTGACTTTGAAATTACTTTCCATTATGAGTTTGTACGTATAGATTGCATCACAATACATTACTTCACTCAGAAAACTCCATAAGAAGAGACTCTTAGTTGGACTGGGTATATATACACCACATACTATTAACGTAAAGTAACTATAAATAATGCAGGAATTAGAAGGTCTGTTTACAAATGTACCTTAGTACATGACATCATGCCATAAGGCAAGAATTACAATTGCTATGCCATCATATAGTGCAGTCACAGTCATACGAGTGCAAATATTACAACAGTTTACTTAGATTTGGTTTTTGATGGTAATTACTTCAATTTTGTCGGAATATTGTAATATTATACGCATCTAAATGCTAGTATCTGTACTTAGTTAGGAAAATAATTTTCACAAATTGCAACATTAAAATATTGCAGAAATAATGAATGCCTAACGTCTAACAATACAATGTCATTTCTATAATTACTATTACATAGATGTATATTGATACAAATTTTATGCATGTTTAGAGAAATCATAATGCAAAATTCAATATTATGTCAAATTATCTGTTTGCAAATTTTTTCTGTAGTCATTGTTGTATAACTGGTATCCATCAGCAGAGCGTTGAGGGAATTAAACATCGTGTATGTAGATTCTGTAAATACTTAAGTATAAGAATTGAATCGAATTACAGGTCAAGCATAGTACAATTCAACAATAGTATCGAAAAGTAATTAATATTAGTGTTGCTTGAAAGGTACAATACTTTGTATATTTGCTTGCTACATCGTCGATTTGAGTAATATAGCGTGTTGGTTTTGTTTGGTATTAGTTTGGTTGGTTTGGTTTCAGATGATGAATCTGGATTTGAAGCATATGAGACAAGATGCGACACTCATCTGATCTCATCCCCATTTCATTCTTCGACAGTAAGGGTGAAAATACAATATACAGGATAAATGATGAGATGTGAAGAATTGCTCAGGGATTTTCCTTCTACTAAAAAGGCTAAGAATTAAGGGGAACTCCATGTAGCGCAGAAAAACACAGACCAGATAGGAGTAGAATCCCATCTTGTAATATTACGTGTGTGTATGAATGTGAATAGGAAATGTAAGTTGTCCTTATGTATCTGTGGCGATTAGAGTACATTTATCTTCTATGTACATAACTGTGAGGGATCCCACTGAGTGAAAGCAAAGAACTAATGTAAGTAACTAGGGTAAGAGTGCTGCGCTGTGACATTTCTACATAGTGATTCAGCGTCACCCTAATATAAATACAGAGACGATGAAGAAACGAGATAGGGATGCCTGTTGTATAGAATATGTACCAACAAGCAAAATGTATACAATATTGTGATTTGGATCTAAAGTGGGTGTCTATTCTATTTTATTTACTATGTAGGTGGGTGCCTAAGTAGAAAAGAACAGGAAATATTATCATCAATGTTTGTTTTACTAAAATATCAAACATGAGGTGGAATATCTTTAAGATTCTAATTTTAATAACTTCGTTATAATTTTTAATATTTATGACAAATTGCTAAAGATAAATAAATTATCAATACAATACATAAGAAGCAAACTTTTGAATAATTACTACGATATACATGGTACATTATAAATTCGAAATAATCTGGTCAATACAAGTAGTATATGTGCAAAATATTTTCAAACTGAATACTTCACAAGTTCTACTACAATTATTACATATTATGTTTCAAACGTTTTTAGAATTTAATGGTAAACATTAATGTTTGCACGGGAAATGTTCTTAAAAGAGTTGCCAACTTACTGAGATGAATGTAAATAAGTATGTTAATATTTCTGCGAATGCAATGTATACATAATTATGTATGTATGTACTGTATTAATTAAGTTAAGGTAGTGTACATAAAGCGGTAGCAAAATATTTTGTCAATGGGTGCCCATTTGTCGTGTAGTGTGAGCGAATTCAAAATGGAAATAAGTATTTTACTTCTTGAGTCACCAACTCAAAGAAAGATCAACAGTGTCACTTTCTGTTACAATACACCAACTAAATACACGCAGAAGGGAAATATTAAAGCGGCGTGTCTTTTCATATGTAAATTTATCTGTGGGTCTTTTTTACTATACTATTGCTCCAAGTACATCATCCGGATGACATCCACTTCTATTTGAATTTCACCCTTTCCTTTTTAGTGTGTGTGTATACTTGCACTGTCTAATACATACCTATAGTAGCATTACAAGAGCTGATGTGTACTTAATACGACCAAAAATCTCTCACTCAACGCACAGAAGAGACAATAATAATGTGTTGCTTACAGAAATAGCAAGGATCATCAAATACTTCAGACAACTATTTCCATTTCCAGACTCAATAATATAACTTCCCTTTTATGGTAGTTCTGCTACTGCTACTCTTAGTACTCCTATTCTCCATTAGGTATACTGCTATTTAACTACAAATCCATTTTGTTTGGCTAGTGACTCATAGAATAGATTTGGAACTTTGGGCACTCGAACATTTTGTGTACATATCTGCTAGCAATACCTACAGATACATAACACTTTATGTGTGGATAAAGACTCAACTGAAGAGTGGAGATTATATCTATTTGCTCATCACTATCTTCTCCCAAAGAGCAATATATACAATTCTATTTTAATGTACATCTACACATTAGTAAGGATTTCTTATTCATCTTTATGAGTTCTTTTTCTACAGAATTGCTATTCATCCTTGATGCCATAAACAATTCAGTCAGCTTTTTATTTTGCAAAGGAACAATAGCATTTTACTACCGTTACGCATTTTACATGCAACTTTTTTATTATACTCGTACATAGAAATATTGCTTTCATTTCAATGACTAACGTTTTTATGTACTAACTTATATACTTCCCATAAATATATCCATTCTTTTCATTTTTACTACAACCGAAAGGAATTGGTAAAGACCTTATGAGAAGTCTTAGTTAGATACAAAGATACAATGCAACACGAGAGCAATGGGAAACATAAAATTAGTGCGGTAGGTACTAGGTACACATCATGACTTTTCATCGTATAAAAACAAATAAAATGTCAGATATATAGTTTCACTGTATCTGTATATGGCATTATTATAAGTGTATTTTTACTATAGAGAGGTATACGACATTATATTATAAGCTGGAAAGCCTATTGACGGAGACGTTGCGAATATAAGACGTCAATAAGTCATACAGTAAATTCAAATTCCTATTTCAGAACCTAGTCTGTCTATAATTACGTCTACCTTCTGCCTAGATAGGGAGATAAAATTATAATTCATTTTACTACCTACAAACATAAAAGTTTATTACTTTAGCTTGCTTGCAAAGAAACCTAAGGTTCGTTTAAGTGTACCTGCCAAATAATATTTTTATATCAAGAGACGCTCATTAAGGGTAAAATTTAAAGACTCGTTTAAAACTACTTACGCTGCATGCTAACTAATTGCATGAAAATGAAATTCTGTAAGTGCATGTACTGTAAGATAACACTGAGCTAACTCAAATAAGTAATAAGAATTACAGTGATAAAAAATGGTTGAATTTAAATTAACTATTCCTTCTTGTATGAAGTTTTAATGAACGAAATTACAAATAAGTTTTCATACGATTACATATACCTACTTATACATATTAATGTGGTAGAATTGATTTAAAATTACGGTTGAGAACGATTGTTTTCCCAGCTCATTAACTAGTATCTATATTCTTTAAAGATTTGCATACCTATTATGTATTATGTATAGGCAAGTTCCAGCAATTAAACATCTCCACAAGTTTATTTAGAATCATGTTCGCACAATTTATAATTTTATCGTAGCTGAAATGATAAATGTCCGCAGGGGGGATTTAAACATTCCTGCGTATGAAATATATGCAATATGTCTCGATTAGAGACTCATGGAGCGTAAAAATGTGAATGCACCATGTGCAACATTTGTCGTAAACTGAAATAGCTTAGTAAGAAAGTTTTGTGCAGTGCAGGACGTGCACTGAGAATAAGTGGGGTACGAACGCCATAGTATGCATTTACCTATCAGAACTAGAACCATGGAAAAGTTTACTTTTGGGTAGAGTGTTCGACTGTTTAGGGAAATATCTTTAGTATACACAGTCAGTGGTAGAGACGAGGAAGTTTTTGAGAATAGCCAATGTACATAGAACTAGGAATTATATGTATATGAAGCTAGTTTACTAGAGGAAAAACCTAAGTAAGTATATGTAATAATTGTAATGTGAGTTTAGTAGCCTGAAGCCATCCGAATGGGAAAGTTAAGTCAGTTCAAGTTCAAGTGGAAAAGTTTCTGTAGGCGCCACGCTGGCTGCCTTGCTTTGGTTTGCCTTGACTTTGACTTTTTGGCTCTTTTCAATATCTAAGCTATATAAAATCTATGAACGGATTATATAAAGTAAAAGTCTAAAATCCTCACTGTATGTACAATAACTATGTACTATGTACATACAAATACTAACTTACAAACACTTATACAACATATGAAAAGACGAAAATACATTACATTGCATCTTGCACTCTATGTACCTTATATGTATACTAGTGACTTAGTCTTACCTTTTCTTTTCTCAATGCTCCTTTTCTCAGGAAAATCCGTTATAACACATTTACTTAGCTATATTATATATCTAAAAGCTTAACAATTCAATGCTACTTTCTCTTCTATAGTAAATAAAGTGCGTAAAGCCAGTCAGCCAGTAAGCTAAAGTTGGGGAGATCCCACACTAACTCTACATACATAGTACTTTCATGTATGTTTTACATAGTATCTATTTTTAACATATATCCCAAACTGCATACAATAGTAGAATAGTCTGTTAGAATCCCCTAGTTATATGTACATAATATATATAATATGTACTAAAATACAGGAACACATAAAGAGAGTATGTGCATTCGAATGAATACATACATAGATCGACATAACGTGCCCGTAACTCCATAATAGTAAAAGAAGGTAGTAAGAATTCTAAAATTCCCCTCTGAGACTCTCACTGCGCTCCAGATCGTAAAACTATTCTTTTCTATATTCTAAAGATTTCTAAGCTCAGAAGTTCTTACACATTTCCCACTATTTCTGGAGTTTCTCAAAGATTGATAAAAAACCAAAAACTGTTACAAGAACATAAGCAACAAATATACTTACATACATACTACAAAGATAAACAATTTTTAGTAGCGGAAGAGGTAGTTAATTTTTTAATGAAAATTATGTACTGGAAGTTGTAAATGGTGTGCATGCTTCAAAATGACTCTTTGCTGCTATGTAATGCAAGTATAAAAAGTATATAAACAAGGATAGATCACTATACTTAATATAAAACAATTTTTTATGCCGTAATTAAAGTTTTTTGTGGTCCCATGCTAAAAATAAGCGAACTGTCTATCTATTTGCCAATTCAAGTAGAGCCGAGCGAGTGTTGAGACAGCATCAACACCGAATTCTTCGTTTTTACGGTTGTGTGAATTGTGAATGAATGCCAGTAACGATAAGGTATGCCTGTTCTTGTACTGAAATTGTGTACCTTTGGATATAAAGGGCAAATTTACAGACAGATACTCTGACTGAAAATGGTTGTTTATAAATGTAGTAGCATGTTCCTAGATATTTATTACCAAACAGAACGAGTCAAGACGGTTACACACCTAAGGTTGACTTTGGCAAGTTGACACAATAAATTAGTTACAGTTTATAAATGATATTTGATTTGTCATTGTCATTAATTTTACTTTACAAGTTGAATTTCTCAGTAGCTAATGATGTAATTTTTTTCTACAACCTATCCTACATACATTACCATGCAAACACGGGACAATACTATATTGCAAACGATAGTAAATATTTTGTATTATTCATCTTAACAGTAGTGTACTTCTGCACTGTTAAGCTCGCCCGAGCGTGTGAGGCTGGCTTATGTAATCGCAATGTCTGTTTTATTTGTCAATAATCCTAAAATGGTTAACGAAGTTACCTTACCTTGTCATAATCATAAGTTACACAATGTATTTCTAAAATGTAATGCACTTTTCCTTTATTAAGATCAAAAACTAAAAAGATTCTCGCCAAAAGCTCAAAACATGGGAACTCAATTTCCTCTAAACTGCATTTCAAACTACAAGTACATAAGAAAGTAGAAACACACTGCTGATAAACCTATAAACTGCATTTCTTTTGTTGTTCTGCACGATGTGTTGTTGATGTGATCACATTGAATTCCCGTAGAACTCGGTTGACATGTGGAGTAACGATGAAAAATGTCTCTAGTATGTAATGTACGTACAGATATAGATAGTCTCATCCAATGCATGGCATGGCATTGCACTCTGTGCTCACTCACTCAGGACAAAACCAGGAGCAGACTTCGAGTCTTGCTGAAATCAAATCTGAAAAAGAAATTCCATCTCTAGCTTTCTCCTTGTACCTACTACCTACCCTAAGTAAGTGAGTGCCTATCTATGTACTGCTATTTACTATGTTCTTGGTGTGTATTTGTCAGAAGTAAAAGTTGCATTGTATAACAGTACTCTTCAGCTGCAGTGCATCTTATGTACTTCAGATAGATACACTTACAACATACACATATCTGTATGTATAAGAATTAGAAATGTAGGCACATGCCTTTGGTGAGGTGCCTAGTGCCTATGTTAGTTATTTAGGTATCCCTATCATTTTGAATCGGCTTTTTGTCTTGTCTTGCCTTGTCTACATCTTAAGATGCGTAAGAAGAAACGATAATGCTCCACTGCAGTTGGCTGGTAGTAAGAATACGAAATGAATGCCACAAAACAAGCCCATGAGAAATTCCCATAGCCAACTCAAACTCAACTCTCATCTCATCCCCCTTTCCTTAGGATATTATTATTCTTCCCGTGTTTCTGACTGACTCTCTTGCAAGGGGATGAGATGCGGACAATTTTTGCTATCGCAATCACAATCAACTCCTACGTCCGCAGATAGAATAGTACATACATATACTACCTAAGTAGTACAGTACAGAGTATCTATCAGGATATAAGTTCATCCACCCACTACTCACTATATTTATATGCCTTACCTATATAAACTATATATATATATCTAGCTGATGTCAGACAGGACATCAAATATATTTAGGTTGTTCTTGTTATACATTTACACTACAGAGCAAACAAAGTTTAGTTGGCTTAGCTTAGCCATGCTCTACAATTGCATTGAAGAGTGAGTGCACTTTCCGTCATTCCTTCGTTTCCTCCAGATTCCATGCACTTCGACTTCCACTATACAAGGTTCTAGTTCCTCCCCTGAATTCTAACACTCGAGTTAGCAGTTAAAACTAGAAAAATTTATCCCAGCAAGCCATGAACGTCGGAGACAAACATATTTTCCGACTTTTCTTATTGTTAGTTATGTAGTTTAATTTGGAGTCCACACGGTTCTCTCCACTTCATACGTAGGTACGAATAATATAATCACATTGCAGTACGCAATGGCATATTTATTTTTCTTCTAGATTTGTGTGCAGTGTTAAGCTTACTGCAAGTACTTTATATACTTATCTATGGAAGAATATAAGTAGATACCAACTGAAATGCATGTACAGAAATATATTACTTATAGTCAAGTCAAGTCAAGTCAGGGCAAGGGACATGCAGTGTGCAGTGCGGGTCATATTATTATGTACCTTGAACTTGTACCGCACCTACTACATATACATACACACTTACTTATGTATTATATGGGAGAAGATGCCCATAAATACCGAAATAGAAAGTATATATGTGGCTATAAAGGTAGCAGTAGGTAGGGAATTACTAAAAGCCGGTGTAAATGTAGTCTGAGAGCAAAGAAAGAGCGAGAAGGCCGACCACTAGAGATCCGTGGAGGAAATGGAACCATCCAAGGAACGGACGTAGAACTCTCACTTCTAACTTTATATTTCTCCTGGGAAATTTTTCCTGGATACTCTCATTCCCTCAAAGACATTTCGTTTTGCTCATCTTTGTGATCCCAATTTGCCATAGCTTCTCGCCTGCCTTCCCTTCTGGAGAAGTTAGTGCCCTTCCCGCCTTCTCCTCTACAGTATAACACGACAATCCCTCCTAGAAGCTTTTTAGCCTCCATTGCCCTTCATATTTTCTTGTTTTCACTAACGAAATCTAAATCCTCCTTTGACTATATATACAGTCTGTTATACAAGATCAACTGCAATTAACTATAGACTATAGAGAACCGAACACTAGGTAACACGGTAACCTCTATAACTATAAAACTCTTTCATCTCGTAAGACAAGGTGCGTGGAAAATGTTTATTAAGAACCATTCCATAACGAGGTTGGACAATAATCCTTGACTTGACTTCAGTCCCTCCTCACAATGATTTATATAGTGGCATGTTTTTATGTAATTACTAGAATCATGCTATTCTAAGTAGAAACTAGTATGCGTACTCTTACTTAGTTACTAAACCAATGGCCGGAGGTAGTTCAAAAGCAACACCTGCGACTAATTATGTGTCACGGTGCAAGCATACAGCATAAGCTAATATATTATTTCTAATTTTATCTCGTAAAATCAGTTAACAGCATTATTAATTAACACAAAAATGGTTTCCTTCAATTTATTGCCATATACTAATACATACATATAGTAGCATTACGCTACTAAACACATTTGTAGTTATGCAGAGGATGTGTATACACACTTGGCTACATAGACATACACAACTTGTTAATGAGCCTAAACACATAAATATATCTTCGTATGCATATTTAACTGTTATGTTGTCTCAAATGCCATAGCAGTAGTTAGCTTTCGTTTTTTTAGTTGCATATACCATACCTTTTGCTCCCTTCATTAATATTTCATTGCTAATAAGGTTATTTTGAATCCACAGTAAACAAATTTATTTAAATACAGATAGTACTTACTTGAATTGTTTCCTGTGCAGAATACTTCCTGGGCGATTTGCAACTGCTGTCATCCGAAGCCATCATTTCTTCTAATTTGGCAAAAATGTACCAAATTAATAAGGGAAGTCAGCAATCCTTAATTGCGGGTTCCTGGAATACAATGTAGTATACACGTTAAGACAGTAAATAGCTTTCACGAATTAATGCTAAAACAATTAAGTATATTAACCCATTATTTTTGATGCTATTGAAAATTTTACTTCTAACTTCAGGTAACCTGTTGGTTTATCAGAATGGAACTCTAAGTGCTAGAAGTAGCTGTGAAACACTCAAAACTTGTTTAGCAATCTTTGTCAACAAATAGTGTTTAGCAGAGGATTCACTACATATTACTTTCTTAGATTGCCTCTGATTGCAGTATTTCACATATTATTGTATAGAATTACCTACAAGAATAGTCATTACATTATTTATAAATTTGAAGGTGGTAGTATAGAGTGTGTTTTGCCAAAAGTTAGATATTGAACTCGCTGCATGTATTAATTTTATATCTATTCGTGAATGTTCGTTAAGCTGGGCGTCCCAGTCCTAGTTATTTCTATTTTATGCATATCCGTTTTCTCTGGTACAATTAGGCGAGGGGTAGAATATCCTATGTAATTTCTCTGTTCGCTATTTATAGTACATAAGTTATATTAAAAATATACAGCTCTCAGTGCCTTCGTGTAAGCCAAGTAAAAGCATCACATAACAACAGTAAAGCCTTTTGTAGTCTATGCATAAATAGTTTTTATACAAGTGCAACTCTATTTTATATCATCATGTATTGCACATTCATACAAAAATAAGTTCCACATTCCCTTTCCCACTTACGTATAATGAGGCATGTATCCATATTCATGCCATATGCACTATGGTATAGAGCGATAATTACAGATGCCTGCCTAGCAGATACCATGTAATTACCTGGAAAAACACAAAATCATTCTGACAATAAATTGCGTCCACTTTTCATGTGTTCATTTCACTGGTCTCACTCACTCCCTGAATTTAACAGAACAAACAACGGAGAAGGGCAAAAAATATAGTTACATTCTACCTATCTGTATTTACATTCAAAAATGTATAGAGAGACGTCATACAACAATACTTTATAACTACCTATTTCGTTTTTACATAATTCATGCAATTTGACGCCTCTTAATTTTGCAGTTTTATTCAATAAATCCCCTCCATCAATGGACAGGGTATGAAATACTGGCACTACAATGAATTGAAATAACATTTGAAGTATTTCAACAACTTGAGATTTTGTGCCTTGAGATATTTCAACACATCAAACATGCACTCAACCAATACGGATGCACATAGATATAGTGCCACTTTTTACACCTTTCTGCAATGTTTTATTTTAAGCACTATTTTGTAAATATAATTATGTTTGTACATACGTACATTTTACACTTTAATTAATTAATGCGCTCACACTCAATATCTTAAATCTTAAAATAAATTGCAGTGTGATCTGTGCCAATAGTATCTTAAAACATTTAAGTCCACCCCACATTTGGATATTACACAGTAGTTACTAGTATATCTCCACATATCATTCAAAATATGTACGAGAAGAAACTTTTGAGTGTGTGAGTTATGAGCACATGCTTCGTGTTTATGTTATATTAAATTGTGTGGAATTGTAATTGCTTATGCTATCACTGAAACTTCAAATAAAACAAAAGAATCCGGCCTTTACAGCTTTAATATCAAGATCGTGTATCTTTAATGAATAATCTTTGACCACATAATAAAGTAGGGTAGCCGGTAGCAACAACGGTGGTTATAATACTTGTAAAGGTACTAATCGTAGGTTCAAGCTAGGACACAAGTCCAGCGTTGTGCACTCAGGAGGACAGTTGGATCACTACTGAACTGACACCGGCAGACTATAATCATTACAGACATTACCTACATACACACATAGTTAGTGCTCAAACTGAAGTAAACATAATATTCCATTTGTACTGTTAACCTTTGCACATAATGGTGTAGGGTCTCACTGACTAGGAGTTACCAAAGTTACCTTATAAATATTGCATCTATACAACAAAGTTAATACCATCCAGGATTTCTAACGTAATACTAGGATACCTACTAGCTACCTTCTGAAGATCGTGTTCACGGCTCACCTTCCCGAATGCATTTCTGTTTTACACATGTATCTGTAGTACTAGTAGGTAATGGTAATGCAATGGCAATACAATATAATACTTTGGTGGTATGGTATGGTATGGTAAATGGTTCCATAAAAGCCGAACCTAGAGTCAGGGAGCCGTATGTTTATGTAGAAGAGAGAAGAAGAGTATTATAATAATGTATGTATCCGTAATGTAATGTAGTCTATAGAATATAACATAAAAGTGTTTCGTCTCAAAACTCTCGATCGTTTTGTCAAAAGCATGTTGAGTTAGAATGAGTGTTCTTTTATGGTAAAATTATATTCTACCCTCTATTCTACAATCTACAGCACATACATACATGTATTCTGTGTGTAAGTACCAGTACAAGTGCAACACTAGAGTTTAGAGCTACATGTATAGCAAATCCTTTACTGACTACGTTTCACACTACACTTACACTACAATACACGGTAAAAAGTCTTTAGTGCATTCTGCCCTGGCTGGCCAACTGATTGTAATGTATTGTATTGCATTTATGTTATGATCTGATCACTGAAACTGAATATAATGCAATAGATGTGTGTTTTGTGTGAGTTTATGAATATACTGATATGTGAGATATAAAGGTGGGATAAGTACAATACAATACACCAGCAGAAAACTAACGATAAGTTATAAGAGCATTGAAGAAGGCTAAATAAGTGAAGAACTCTGGTCCTGGTCCTGGTCAAGTCATAACATAAGCTAACGTTATATAATAAAGTAAGGTAGGAAACATAAGCCAGGTGGATGAGTTGAACGAGCTAACAATTTAGCATTTAAAACTGCCTTATGTCTTATACAGTAGGACTATACTACTCTCCTAGCTTACTGCACGCTATCCTATATCTTATATCATATAAGCTTATTAGGTATCTTAATAATTGGGAGCTCAGTAACAAACATGTGGAATACGGAAGATAGGAAGATACCAAGTGAAATGTAACGTTCTGTCGCATAATACGAGGAAGTACTTATATAATAATTGTCTAACTTAAGTAAGGATATACCGATATAATTCTTTCACTATCAGGATACACGATGACTCGTCTGTGTTTCCATTAATCTAACCTTTACCTTCAATGCAAGTAGTAGGTATTCCCATTCTTTCGTTACTTTACTATACAATACACTTTCCTAATCTTACAAAAAGATAAGGGCTATCTACTGTACAAAATAAATGTACTAGTAGTAGTCAGCCTCTGAAAAATACAATAGGAACACAATTAGGTAAGTTTTTGACATAAAATAATAACAAGTAGGTATAAAATGTATTATACCTTGTAGTTAGTTAGTTAAACACGCTTCTGTATTCTTATGGACACTGATAGGGAGATTTAGTTGATGATATTATGCGAAAAGAAAATATCTAGCCACTACTACTGTACTGAATTGAACTTCACTTTGGTTATTACAGATATATCATATCTATCTGATATCAGTACGCACATGTTACAAAGTGAGCTACCATTTTTTATTATGCTTAGTACTTAGCTAGAGCTAGATTTCTGTAGTGATAAGTAGAAGTACTATCCACTATATTTAAGTGAATACGTAAGTAGGCACTTATAAAATATTAGTATGCATAGTTTTTACATATACTTATGTTAGTTTTAGGTAGGTAGGTAGGTAGTTAACCTGGCACTTATTATTTGTATTGGAATTACTACCTGATTTGGCTGTTGTTTTGATAAAATGGAATGAATGGATATGTTCTGCTTCCCTATTATCTCTTATTCACACTCGTACATCAGATAATTGGATCCTCATTTTTAACAAGACATTTTTTTCTCAGCGAGCGACATTACTCCCCCGAGACATACTTACATGAGGACACAACCCCCACTACAGGGATACCTATTAACAACTCCCATTCTCAGTTTCACAGCATACATGTGCAAGATTTGCAGGAAGCTGTGTAAGCTCATGAAATTGCTTTTCAGGTTTATTAGGTATTTACGTTTTATCAATTTATTATAACCCAAAATAATGCAATGCAAAAACTGTTTGAGATAACTAAACCATTTTCTATATACTTAATCTAGCAATACACATAGAATTGTATTCGAAAGTTTCCCATCCAGATTTTGCAATTCAGTGCAACTTAATATATAAATATGTGTATTTAATAGGTACTGAATTTATAATTTATCAGTATAACTTGTCTAATTATTTACATTTTTCAGTTACATTTTTATTGTTGCGTACTTTTAATTGACTCAGACTTTAAATAAAAATTGCTATCGAATGGCACTTTTTGCAAAATATTTGTAATATGAAAGAATTGAAAATGTGTATTGCTTAAATATAAAATCGGCCTTTAAATTGTATTTCGTGTACTGCTAAAATGCAGTTCAATAGTAGTGGCAAACCGTTACATGATGCATTCGTACCTAACACATAATATTTCCTTCGAATATATTCTAATAGGAATAGTAAGTACATAAAAATGTAGTAATGTGCAAATTGCAAAAGTAGTTTGCAAAACAATGTTTTTATAAAAACGAAATAGATAATATGTGCCAGTACCAGGATATAATGCCAAAAGTTATCCTAAAAGACCTACATTACCCAGATGTCTTTCTATAGGAATACATATTATACTGATAGCATGAATTATATTGGTAAGTATAAGTATGTAATATGCACCCAAGGTACCTATATTCACAGTAAGTTATTTGCTTCATAGTGTGAAAAGGAGATTGTGTTGTGATTATACAAAATTTATGGCTGTATTTGTACTACACTAGATGACGCATTAGAGGATGCACTTGGTCATAGCTTCGACAGGTTCAATTAAATTGCAAAGGATTGATTGAAAAGTTAATTTCCTTTGTTTATTTGATTGAAGTGAAACACACCTTTGCTATAAAACATTTTTGTTTATGTGACAGTAGTGTATTGGTAAGTCACGTAGTTAACATACTTGTTGGTGAATACGGACAGAGAAGCGGCATTATACCTTGTATGGCAACTATTTTTTAAGCTTTTCTTTATAGCATTGTACTACCTTTCAGTTTTACAGTAAACGGTGTTAAAAGCTTCGTGAAATATTTTAATAACTTGACATGCTTCATAATAGATTTATACTGTGGCACTCAACATTGTAGTAGAGCACTAAACCTCATTCAATGGAACAGTGTATTTCGTTTTGCGTACACTGACAGGAAAAATGAATGTAAAATAATAGAACTTTTCGCAAAGGCAAGGAGATTGAATTATGCTACCATGTTGCGTAGTTGCTTCATTATATTTTATATGAAATTGTTATTGTGGATGTACATAGTTTTGAATAAATAATGCAATGCAATATTGGCTAATCGATTTTTAAAATAGATGTTGACAAATTAGCTCATGTTAAAATAAATTTGCAAATTCCTATCAAAAACTAATCATAAGTACAAACATTAAATGCAGCAGTCATTCACGTATATAATGTAAAAAATTTAAACCAATAAATCAATGTATTTAGATACCTGGTTTTCTTAGTCAATAATTTCTCGTGTAGTTTAGCTTTTGTATTGCTATTGCAATTGCAGCAATCTAGGGAGGAAAGTAAATGATACTAATTAAAGGGATCGGTCAAATATACTAATTAAAGTGCCGGTTTTATAGAGCAGTAAAATGCTGAACGTTGATTTACATTAGACCATTTTTATACATATGCTGCTATGATTTTGCAGATACAGATTAACATCTTTTGAGGCTTTCTTGCAGTTAAAGATAAATAATCGAAGTATTCTACCTGACCGAATATACACGTTCCTATACACATATTGTAAAAATATTATGCAATTGCAAAATACATAATATTATGTATACTAATGGAATAGGCTAGCTACATATTTATTACACATGGTAAAGAAGCACTATGATAGATACTTACTTTAACGAACTACAAATGCGTATATAAATCGAACTTAAATGTTTAAACAAAAAATAATAGTGTTACCTTAATTGTCGTAATTTTTGCATTCCAGATATCAATATTCTGTATTCGTAGCTAAATAAGTAGTTTTATTAAACGTTAATTAGATAATCCATACGATATGGACACCTACAGCTACAGGAACAATTTTAATGGTCAGAAGCAGATATTTAGTATGGACGAATAATTGAAGATGTTCAATGTTCCATATGCTTATGCTGAACTTGTCTTATTTACTTACACTAATTTTGTGTGCAAAATACACATATCCATAGCTGATGGCCAATCAATGGCATAGCATTTCAAATATTTATTCAAAATACCAAATGTAGAATTTTACAATCATCACTATCATTATATTAAATAAATGTACGGACATCTTTCTGTATCAAACGGAAGCAATCATGTTCTTGTTCTATGCAATATGATAACTTTTACTAGGCAGTTTGTGCAAACTACGTAGAACGTAAACGTAAGAAATTACGTAAGCTCCTCCCCTTTTACGCTATTTCTTA
>JAQFYC010001997.1:0-28938 GCA_034694165.1 Tomocerus mixtus | reverse complement strand
TTAGCTAGATGAACCTGCTTGCATACATCATTTTTTAATCTATTATACTCTAGCTTTGCTTTTAAGTATCGATTCATATCTTTCATCATAGCTCCGTTTTTTAATAACTTGGTTAATTTATTTTTGCGACGGGTTTTATCATAAATTAGGGCTCTAAGTCCAGGGGCAAATTCTTCATTAAGCCATGGAGATGACTTAGTGCGCGTGAATCCTTTACTTAATGGAATTTGATTATTTATGATCTCCATGACTTTATTATTAATTATGCTTAATTGAGCATTTGGGTCAAGGGTATTAAGATTATCCCAATTAACTTGAGATAAGAGATCGTTTAACTTAACATTCATCATTTATATATTCGACTGTCAATATTATGCTTACGCACAGTGCTTGCATTACGCTAAATAATTACACGGAAAATAAATCACTGACAATGAGTACAGTATGCAATGCAGCTAAAGAATTGCATAATGCATGCATAACTGAATGTCTAAGTCTAAGCTTAACTATAGTTGTGATCGAAATGAAATTAAAAAACAAATACACTATAAGAAAGCAATACAATGCATGTGATATGGTTGAATAAGCTGATGCTGATACACGGTACACATTTACACGTATGCATCGTAATATTAAGATTCTTTATTAATCTGTGTGTATACTATGGATATTGTTTTTAAATACGTACGTACATTCATCATCTTTTGCGAATGCGAAGTGATTTGATCATTTATAGAGCCTGTGTCCCATTGTGTTACCAGAGACGGCAGTTAGGTACTTTAATTTGGGACTAATAAGCATTAGTCGCAGTTGCGCAAAAAAATGGGACGTTGTACGATTATCATTCTAAATTGTATAGGTATCGTGATAATACTTTATTGGGCTTTACAAAATCTCTAGGTGCTTTATGATATTGTGTATAAGTTTAGCAAGAATTAAGAATGTATTGAATTAGCATACAGCCAAGTAAGAGTGAAGGAAACTGTGTAAGTATGTACTTTAGCAAGTTACTAGATGTTATGTGCCGATATGATAAGTAGAATGTTATAAGTACTAGTATAAATTAAATAGAAATATTGATGTAATATTAATGCATAAGGAATAATTTAAGTTGTGAATGTGAATTTGTTGAGATATGGGAGAGATATAATAGTGGTGCTGTCATTTGTATGGCTTTGTATTTATGATTTGATTTATTTCTTTACTTTCAGAAGAGGAAGCCGTGGAAATAAGAATTCAGGAGGTATGGCCCCACCACCGACTGCCTTGACTTCTCCGGCCATTCATCCCGTAGTTCGGGAAGTGACGGAAGACACGCCGCCTGACCTCCTTGAAGGAACAATGGACCTACTCGTCGTTCTCCCTTCCCAGAAATCTGTCAGGATGACTGTCAATCGCAGGTCATTATTTGTTTACTCTTCTAGCTATGTATTTACTATGTACTCCCTTCCCTATATTCAATCTCATCATCTTCCCTCTCGTCCAATTTTCATTCCAATCCTCCTTCCTTGACAGCCTTATCTTAAAACGTTCCTCTCGCTAATAATAAGCAGATTTAATATCTTACATATGTACATATACAGGCCAAGCAAAGATTGTTGTTCAATTCATCAGGGAAATAAAAAAAGCTCTGGATATTATACTATAATTTAGCTGTACATGCTTTCTGTAACTAAATAAATATAGGTATTTACTAACTCTGAATAGATATTTACTATTTAAGACAAGATTTTATTCTGTGGGATGTGAAGCATTTTAAGCATGTCAATCAGGAACAAAATATTCAATAAGATGGAAATTAATAGCACGTCATTTTTGCTAACTGCATGTGTTGCATAAAGAAAATCAGTCCTGAGATTATATTTATTACGTAAACTATTTTAAACTCCAAAATCAAAGAAAAGGGCTGTGTATGTAGATAGATTTACTTACATATATAGTGGCCCGGATACGATTTTTTTTTCATATACACCAGATATACGTTTTGTGTTATGTACTTGAAGGAAGCAGCCATTAACACATCTATTGTTGAATATAAATGGTAGGATTATTATGTATAGTGAGCATAAATAAAATTAGATGTTTAATTTTGTCATAAAATAATAAAAATTGTTCTTTACGTACTATTTATCTACTACAGATAATGTGCCACCTTACGTTTGCAATGATATAGAAGTAATTATATTTGGATTAACATTTATGGTACATGACAGGGTGGCCAACGATAATTCGTTAGCTATAGGTATATAGGTTAAAGAATGAAGTCAATTATGAGATATTCTCGATTCTCACTGTTCAATACAAAATAGCATTTATCACATGCAAGTCGTGATCGTGCTACTTTAGTCGATGGTAGGTCTTGAACAAGATTCTTGGTTGTATACACTTATCGTTAGTTAAATGCTCTTCGACACTACTAAAGTATTCAAATACGATGAACATCGTGCGTACTGTTATAGTACATCTAAATATGCAAGTAAAAAATCATAGACTACCTTATAGATTGAAAAATATAATACAGTTGTATTCTTTTTCATGGAAATCATACTCAAAAATTGCTCCAATAAGTATTTTAAATTGAAATCCTCCCACTTGACATGACAAAGTAAAAAGATTACTTTAGTTACACACTTTCGTTTTCCTAGACGAGTTTTCATTTTCCTTTATTACAATGTATACATACGTATGTAGTGTACTATATAGGTATAGGTACTAGGATTTGTTTAGTTTACTTTTCAGTGCATTCAAATTTTTTAGTACTGTGTCTGCGTTCAGTTGAGAGATAGAGTCAGTAAACAATAATTGTTAAGTCTACCTTTGTCATGTAATGCTGTTTTTGTTGACCTGTTTCTGCTTCCATTCAATTTCTCACCTGTACATCATTAGCAAAAACAAAACACATAAAGCCTCGAAGTGAGTTGAATATATAGATCTGAAGCAGAGACATTGTTTTATTTCTTTTGAACATTCCCATTGACTGTAAGTGCATACATACTTACATACTACAAAACTAAGCATTCTATAGGTATACTAATACTACTATAAGTAGCAAAAGTTAATTTTGCTCAGCTAATAGATAGTAAGTAGTAAGTAACCATAAGTTATAAACATCTTACTAAAATTAACCACGTAAATGTTTGCAGCGAAATATGTATACTGAAGAATGTGATGTACTTATACCTATACGTACTATAGTTGTATGTGTATGTCTAAGTGTATAGGAATTTTTTGACAATATTATTATTTCCAATTCCAACATAAAACTTAAATAGGTACTTAATACTTAACAAGCTTTTGTTCACCTCGCTATATTTATCGATGAATTGAGTTTTCCCATTGTTAAGTTCTATGTGCAGGCAGTGCATAACTTTTTGTTCATTCTTGGACTCTTATTGTATCCTCAGACAGGCCAGGCCTGTCTTCCCGCCCAAGTGCGAATGCGAACTTTGTTTTATTGCCTTGTTGTCTTGTCTTGTCTTGTGTTCATCCATTCATACACCTGTGCATAATTATTATCGTTATTATTTTTCGAAATATCTTAGATTTATTACTATTGTTAATGCTTATGGTTAAAGAAAAATGCGAAAGCAATCATAAATACGAATAGTATTGTTACATAGAAAGGAGCTAGCAAATAGGTATTGTCATTTCATGAGATTTTTGTCGTAATAAAACTTGTAATTAAATCATCATCATTACTACTAATGAATTATCGCATTCTACTTACAATTCGCAATTGCTCCAATTCAAAGCTTCGTGTCACAAAAGTAAGTAAGTAAAAGTATTATAAAACATCTTTACAAAAATTGTATTTGAATTTCCTACTGTATACATATACTAATAGAAACAATTCTCAGATACTATAGTATTAAGTCTAAATAGGTTAATTGCCATTTTATTATAAACATCAGTTTTTGTGACTAAATTTGGTCAAAATGACGTATTATGTTCTAATTTAAATTTAATAGCGTACTTATAAGCCCCATGTATGCGTATAAGGTAAAGTATAATATAATACAAGTCTGTAAGTAAGCAGGTAGCAATTTCTTAGCAATTTAACTCTATACATACTTTATTAAAGAAGCGATAAGTCACAAACACAGTTTGCAACATGATAATTCACAAATAAATTGCCAGGAGCCTTTCATTTAAGGCGGTTAGTTGTTAGTCTGTCATTCTCGTAGTACTACTGTACTAAATGTCAGTAATAAAATGCTATGTAGACACATAGAGTGGTGCATCTGCATCCTTATGTTTTAAATTTAAAATTGATGATCAAAAGTCAATCAGATAAAGAAAAGAAGCAACCGCGTATTGTTTAGCTTTTGTTTCAGCTTTAGCTTTGCCTATATAAAGACCAGTTCTTCTCAATCAGCATCAGAGCTCTCTCGTCAAATTTCGATTAGGATTCAGGACGAATTTCCAATGTATAAGTAGTTAGTCAATCTCTGATCGCTACTACTACTAAATAACCAATATCCCCTTCTGTATAGATATATACTTAACATTTGTATCAATCTTGTTCGACTATATACATAAGATCATAAGATATGTACCTATAGATAGGAACATTTAGTTACGCATGTTGTAAAGGAAGAGTGTATTAGATTGGTTCTATGTTCTAAAACTGAAAGAACACATTGTAATCTAATGAGGTTAAATTAACTACGAAAATTTCACGAATAAACTATTAAAATCTTGTTATCGAATAGAAGAGGAGTATGTATGTAGTGGAGGAATGTAAATGCATGTATCTATAGTGGCAGTAAATGATCATTGCAAAAAGTAAATGTGCCGTATTATTGATATTGCATTTACAATGTATAGTTTGAATGTGTGTTGGCACAGAATGCATTTACTACACTAGAATAAATTGAAATACTATGTATGTAGCTTGGATTGCACTTAAAATTGTGTTGGACATGTTATGTCTATGTCGGGCTATTTAATTTAGTAGTAAATAAGTTCTTCCTTATTAGGAATTGGGTAAGCCAATAAGCAATAGAGGAAGACGGCATGGCATACAAGATGAAACACAAGATACGTAAAGAAACAGAAGGAATCTATTCTTCTGATAGATTTGTAAGTGGGTGGACATTTGTTTTGTTCTTCTCAACTCTAACTCTAACTGAAGCTTTGATTTAAATTGTAGTTTGTGTAGGTATTTGTATTAGTACAATAAAGAGAAGAACTTCAAATGGAATGGCTAATTACTTTTTAGACAGTTATACAGCCTTCCTCACACGGCAACAATATACAGATGTAATAATCTCTGCTCCTTCTGCACTCATTTACTTACCTGAGTTTGAATTGCTTAAATATTAATAATGTAAAGCTATCTGCATATGTACTTTCATAAAAGGACTAGGAAATGCTGAAATGCTGCCACATAGAATGAGAATTAGAAGAGTAATTACAGAATAAATAATCAATTAGCAATTAAAGTCCCTTTTATGATCAAAGCAGACATAACTAACATGGATCTTCATTAAAAACATGTTATTTTATTTTATTACAGAACTCCTATGATGGATCTTCTCATTCAAGTAACTACTGCACACAAAATCAATCCGGGAGGTCACATTGCACAAGTTCGCAACGAAAGGGGCATCGAGCAGCCCTACAAGCCCAGTACGCCTATAGGTATGTACAATTTAGGATATTTTTGTTAAAGCAATTATGTTGTATTGAAAATATTAACTACTATAGGATTTTCGACGTAAAAACGAATTAGCATGTTTTAATTGTCATAAGATGATCTGTTAAGTACACTTGCACTAAATCATCCGAAACCAACTATTTATCATTACAACTTAAAGTGACTGCACTGTGATGTGCATTAAATTCGCTGTGCTTATAATTACCTGTTTTGAAATACTCTAAAATAAATTATTTGGTTAACTAATTTTATACAACAGTATATAAATTAATATTTATATTTGGCTAAATTATAATTGGAAAATGATAAAAGAACTTTTCCATGTTTTGACAAAACGAAGGTAAATGTTGTATACATTCGTACAATGTACAAGTACATACAATGCATTGCATTTACCTTTAATAGCATTTATAATTAAGATTAACTATTACAATTTCCCATAATCATCTTTCCGCTCTAGTTTCCTTATGATTATGATTATGATTAATAAAAGACAGTATTAGATAGACAGATAGACAGTTTTATGTGCTCTCCAGAGAATGGGCGAATTACACAAGACTCACTCAGAATAAATAGACAATGAAAAACTGCAACCTTGAATTTTTATTGTGTTTCATCTCATTTTATGGCATTCGTTTCAGGATTTTACTTTTAGTATCTGTACATTTAAAAAATCATGAGAAACTTGACACAATTCTTTTTAAATACTATTATGTAAGTAGGAGCATGACATAAAGCCAAGTTTATAATTCCACCAAATTAGAGTAGTACAAGGTTACTATTGTACATTTAATTTTACCTTTGGCTGAAACATAATGTAAAGAGTACAGTACACAGATCTAATAATACCTCTACATAACTTCTGCGTTCATATGTAGTATACTTGTCATTTCATCCAATAGACAGTCTACACCCCTTTCTGAACTGAACTGAATATTTGTAAGGGGACAAATTGCCTGGATAAATATTTTACTCCCCTATTATTATTTTCATTTCATTCAAATGTCGTTTCACAAACATGTTATTTTCGTTTTGTCGTATAAAAATATCCATGTTAGGAATACATGAAGGAAATGACATAAAATGCTGATTTACAGACGGACACATGTCAAGCAATAAAAAAGTTGTCTGTGAGAATGAAAAGCAATCAGTACATCCAGAGATGACATTGCAAAAAGATTTAGTTACTTTCCTGCGATTGTTATCTTCAGCTTTATTTTTCATTTTATACTTTCTGCAAAAATTAACTCAGGTTTGAATCTAAAAATAGAAAAATAGAATGAGGTATTCATATGTGTATAATAATTGCAAAGCCAAATATTTGTACCCGTCCTAGTATAGTGTGTGAATAAATATTTAGCACATATGTACGTTTACGAATGCCAAAAACAAGATTAAAACCCGAATAAATGTATCTGTTTGAACATACTCTTGAAAATATGACATCATTTTATAGGTGCTTGGAAAAAGCAGTAAAATGATCTGAAAATATGGAAAAATACTTTACAACTTTCACACTTCAATTTACAAGCAACTTTTATTCGTTTTGTTTGTCTATCTAGTATCTATCTACTATTTATGTAGTCTTTATGTCCCATGATGTCGCTGGCAGGTAGCAGTAGCAATAAAATATTATGCATTCATATAGCGTCTGTCCAGGCCAAGACAGGAAATTTTTTATGTTATGTACGAAATACTTTGACAAATTCAATGATGTAATGCAACGTGAATTAAAAGATGATTTGCAATGAAATAAAAAGAATATAAATACCTATTTAATTAGGTACTTACATTATTATGACACTTGTGATGTTCATTCTTGTAAAAAGTTCTAACCGCGTTTACTTCTTTCCTATCTGTACAGGTGCCCTGGATACTACGACAATTGAAATAGTGCCAAAGAACCGAGTCAATGAATATATTATAGTCAAAAAACCTGCCAAACTTGCGAATCAGCCTTTTGAACAGACATTTCGACTGCAGGTGAGTTGTGTTGCTAAATCTATTTGTATTATCAATAACTTAGTTGTATATAGTTATTAGCAAATGTCATCTTCAAAGTTTAATGGGGAACAAGTGCTTTGTGCTGTGCTGTGCTGTGATACATATTAATATATAAATAAAAACAAGAAGATAGCTTTTAAAGCTTGCTTGGCTTTAGCTAGCTTAAGGTACACATTATATTTACGACGTAACGTGATATAGTTTTTTACATCTGCTCTAAATTGATTAGTAGTAATTAAATAGACATACATAATGCATGCCTTTAGAAGTCAGGCACGTATGGACATGCATTATTCTTGTAGCTAATAAACCTTATTCACAATCGCTGTGTAAGTACTAAGTACAGCATGTTTATGCGAAAAAGATAATAATCCTTAAAAATTTAGGTAACATTACCTGTTCTAATTTAGGCAATTGTTGGGGCGAGTCCTTATCATTGACTCTAAAGATTTATTATTGTTAAACAATGCTTCATTGTGCGTACCGACTCGATACAAGATACAGCACAACAAATAACTACCTTAGGTATGTAGGTACTTATAAATACCTAATCGTAACGTAACGTAAGTAGAAGGTAGTACCCGTTAGTTAAGTAAGTCAAGACGAGATGCATTTCTTCAGCAACAATAAGATAAGTAATCAATGAACTGAACTGAGCGTGTGTTGTGTTATATGTAAGTTACTATAAGAATGTATATGTAATGTAAGTAATTATTATTACTGTCAATGAAAAAATCGTGAGTTTCTTCAAGTTGCATTTTAGCTACGTGTTGATGCAGTATGCATTAGTCTGTTGATGGCATTTCTTGTCTCCTTTGCTCCCATTTCTGTTAAATGAAGAATTTAATGACTAACGAAAAGAAATGTAGAATGTGTAGCATAATCCCATTTTACTAGAACTAGAGAATGAAAAATTAAGGATACAAAAAATATTTCAATACTAATATCATACGTATCATTGTCATGTACAGAATAATACAGTTTATATTACAGTAGTAGAGTAGAGTAGAATGTAATCTGTAATCATAGTATTACTTACCATTACAATTTACAATATCCATTACTTTACCTGTATGGATTATATAGAAGTATATTACGTTACGTGCGCTATGGTTAATTGGCTTTTGGGCTGGGCTGATTTTTTCTTGATTTGTGGGCTTTCTTATGTAGTAAGTTGGGTTTCGTTAGTTACATAATGGATAAAAGTATCTTACATACGCAGCAGTAGGTATTTTTGCTTACGGTAAATAGTAAATGGAGATTGTGTACAGTATAGATATATTAAATGATCATTTAGTTTAGGCACAGATCATTTATGTATAAGGGATATGAGATTTTATCTAACGCTACAATGCTATTCCGCTATTCCGCACATTTTGCAATAGCTTTACTTTACATGGAATGGAATGACTGTACGTACACACCTGATGACATAACGTGATTATTTAATAATCATTTTCTAGTGAGTTGTGATTTTGTGATGTGATGTGACTATATAGGCTGTATGTGACTTATATCAACTATTTTCTATTTCACAGTAATCAGATCCTTATATCACATCACACCACAACAAAAACTTGAGAAGATATTTTATAGAAAGGTGTAATTCGTGTAATGTGCATCTACTAGGTACATATGGTATAGAAATGAATGGTGTAAACTTTAATTAATGTAATAATGATTGTACTGTTATGTTTTAATGTTGTGTAATGGACTAAGAACGCAAAGGCAACTCGACCACCAACTCAAAGTCACTGCACTACATAAAATTTAATTGCGTTACCTTATCTTTACAAAAAATAGTCTAAACTTATTTTTCTTTAGCACTTACACTAAGCACACACTACACTGCTAGCGTACACAGTCAACGAGTCAACACGACACAACATACCTTTCAAACACAACTCAATCTCTCTTATCTTTCAATTTCCAGTTCTTCTGCATTTCTGGTGGCAGGTCTTACACATAATTTTATCGAATACTAGTTCCCTTATTCAATTTTGATCGGTCGCATTGCATTTTGCATTACAATTACAATTCAATGCACTCTGCTTTCATTTACCGATTTAATTTAATGCATTTTTGCAATGTTTGTGTGAATTTGAATAATTCGTTTATGAATGTAAGAAAAACAAACTGTTGATGCAGTAACATTGATGCATTTGTAATTCAATTCGATCATTTGAGAAATCTTGATACATTACCTGCATACTTAGCTGCACAACATAAACCTAAATATATTTGCATGTAGTAATCCAAACATTGATCTGACACTACAACAGTAAAAAAATAATTAGCTTATCTATACGTATAATTATTGCATTATTACGTAACAAATATTCAATTAATTATGGTGTGCATATTTGCTTAGTTATATATTAACGTAACGCTTTATTTGATTGTGCCTTGCCAAGCTCATCTGAAATGTAAAGAAAATAATATGCTAGGATACAATGCACATTTATCTTTCAAACTAACTTGAATTATATTTTTGTGAAATAGTGCAATTATTTAAGAATTGGATTATGTTAGGTAGCTCCTTTAATTAACTTGACTTTCATACACACTATTTACAAACACAATGATGTACTTGTTATTGTTGCACTAATATTATATTGGATCAAATTTGAATTAATGAACACCAGATAATTACAATCTTAAAAAGTTGAAAATAGGTTCATGTCACGGTTAAACATTTTGTGTTCTTATTTGTATTTTTATGTTCATATTGTGTATTGTCATCGAAGAAAGCCACAAACTGAGATTAAGATAATTAACCTGTGTAATTTACTATTTTAGTAATTATTGATGGCTTAGGAAAAGTAGCAGAAGATATATATATGATCTACAATACAGTTTGACTCAGATTATCAAATGATGATGGTGTAACCTACAAATATTTACCTTGCTTGGAAAATATGTTTACTAAATACAACTTGTCACATAAAAGGTTGTTGTAATGACATCATGCAGCGTAATTAATATTCAGTATGCATTTTGAGTGCTTTTTAGCTAAAAAATTAATGCGGTTTGCCTTATTTGTGCCCTTTAGTAGAAAATGAGATACACGTTTAGATTTTTTGTTAATTCAATGAACTAATTAGTTAACGTACGACTAATTACATAAACATGCACATTTGTATGCACAATATTGCACAGTGTACATAATCAACAATAAATTGAAATCGTTTTTAATTTGTTTGTCCTTCAGGTTCATTTACCACGCAACCAATTATATGTAATGCGTGTTAGTCCGAAAACATTGTTAGAAGAGATTCTCCTTGAAGTTTGCCAAGAGAAGAATTTGGACCATGCCAAATATGAGATAAGACATCCAGGTAAGTAAATATTTAGTAGCAGAAGTGGAGTCTTTCTTCCTTCTTTCTTTAGAAAATCTTATTTTATTGTCAGATATTTCATTTGTAAGATTGAAAGAGCAAATGTGTAATGTTGATTATGTTGTGTGTGGGCGAGCAGTTAAACTGGACGAGAAATTGCCATTGAGCGGACGTGTGGGTGACTTCGGATTACAAGAATTAACAGTCGTGTCACGAAACTCGAGGATCAACAGCTCTGTCTCCGCAGCTGACATCATGGCACTCCAAAACGATGGTTCCAAAGGCTGCCTGGATTCTGCTTTCAAACACAGTCGATCTGTAAGCATTTTTTTCTTCCTCTTTCCGTATTTTCTGATCTCCAGTAAGTATTTTATATTCTGGACGAGTTTCTCTTTCTCAACTTCGACTTTTGCCTTTTTCTCAATAAAAAACAAAACAAGACAAGAAAATATTTTTATAGAAAAGATAAGTTTGGAGTTATAGTTTGGTACAGTATATTATATACCTACATTTTTACAACCTATTATTTTATGTTCCTTCAAATTTTGGGGTCAATCGCTTGCTAAACCAGAACTAGGTATATCGCATTATCATGAGTTTTCTCGTTTTCCCATGAGATGTGTTCTTAGAGCAAGGAACATCTTTTTATAGGTACTTATTTATGGATTTTATATGTTTCTATATTTTAGGATTAGATTCTAGAAGTATTAAGTACCTACGTCAGCAAAGCAGATAAAGTATAATAGCCAATAGTAGTAGTGTATGGGATTTTCAGAAAGATATAAATATGTATTTATGTGTAGCATTGCTAATTGAAATACTTACAATGGTATAGTGTCTTATTTAGTCTTAAAAAATCTAGCAGAAGGAATAGTAATTATAAATCAGTTCCCTAAGCTAAGCAAGCTTATTAAGATTGCTCCTACAACTCATCATCGTAAAAACTATACTCTTCAGCTTACACATTGCGTCACAAATTATATATTTAACTATATACAACGTTATTCATAAACCACCAAATGACTTAGTATTTTCCAATTTGTATTGTATTGCTTGTTTTGCTGTCATGATTGATTACTAAATACAAGCTGTAGTGAATGAATGAATGTCTCGTCAAAACAATGAGGCATCCGCAGCAGATTTAAATATAGAACATGTAAATGGTTATTAGTTTCGTAAGCAGTGCTATGCATTTTGACAGCTGTGCTAATTTACTATATTGTATGCCTGCAGCTATTGTACAGTTTCTAGTACCAAATTTTAAGTAATATAATGCACTACTATGTAAGAACTGATAGTAATTGGCATGTCATACATAGTTAAGGCATCCAACATTTTATCAATGTTATTATGGCTTAGCAATAAAGTATAATTTCTACCAGGAAAGGTGTTACATGTTACATTACAGACTATTTATGAATGAATGTCGTAATCGTAGCAAAGAAATAACAAGATGCCCAGAGACTGAAGACTATCTTGCATAATTAAGATTTACGCTGCTAAAATTACAAACTTTCTACAATCTTGCTGTCTAAAACTCTCAATGCTACAAAATACATCAAAAATTCAATAGTTCCAAAATTCATTATATTTGTACATCAGAAAATAATTTTTACTGAAAAACTTGCTATAGAATTTAATTTATGGCATACTTTTGTATAATTAACAAATTCTATCATACATGGATATGCATATCAAAGAACTCTTAACAAAGCACTTCGAATATTATGAATGCTTATGAAAATTATCGTATTATGATGTAATGCATGCACAATACATGAATTTATTGGCAATTTAACTAAAGTTGCCGGAGCCTTAACTAATATAATATCATATACTAGAAGCACCATATAAATTACCACTTTTTATGTTCTAGTAAAGATGTGAAAGCGGTAGTATTGATGGAGAGCTTTATCAATGGTAGGATTATCTCATCTGTACTTATTTACATAAGATAAAATGCAAATATATAGCTTGCAGTATATACTAGATGCTTAAATAAGTTAGTTAAGTTATGGTCTTATACCTTCCTGAAGCAAATTTGAATGTTTCGTATTGAATAAAGGAAGAGCAGAAGTGCAGAAGGGGCAGATACCATGCATAATCCGTATTAATGGTAAAACTCGATTTGTTGGAGATTTGTACGCAGTTGTATCTGTAATAATAATGTATGTACAAGTGTGTGCTGCACTGTGTCTCATACAATATACAATGCATGCATAAAACACTTGGACAAATTATGCGATATAGTGTAAACGAAAGTTAGGTACAGTACACTATACCTATACATATTACATTATCGTTATCACGCAACACAGAAATAAATAATAATCATTCAATCCAGCGTCACTTCTGCTTACTAAATATTATATTATGCTCATGGTATATGGTACGGCTAAACTCTCGACTAACTGATGCTGACTTCATCGAGTGTGTATTGTATTATGTATAGTAGAAAGATTGCGTTACGATTACTGCTGATTAGTTATGCTTATGGTTATTGCATACTTTGTCAGACCAGGCCAGGCCAGGCCAGAATCGAATGATTGTTGTAAATACCACAAGCTTCTGCTTTCCTCACTTGTAGGCACAATGTATTTACGTTTACAGTAAGAACAGTGCATATAATAGGTAATGGGACATAACATTAGTACTTATGTATCTCTATACTTGTAAGTTGTAACCACAAGTGCATAAAAGTGGTACTTATAACTTATAATATAAAATATAGACTTATAAGCTTATATATTGACAGTATGCATATTTGCATATTATGTATGTGTTAGCGAATGATGTATGCAATGAAATATTTTATCATTTTTGTAATACCTTCGTAATAGTAGTAGTTATAGGTAGTTGGATACGTAAAGCGTGTGCCTGCGTTTTGTAGTGCACAAAAGGTAGACAAGACAGGTAATTTGCTAACACGAGTGTTTCAAGGATCATCATTCTGATTTGTGTTTGTTAGAGACAAGTCATCACAGGAATAGAATGTAGGAGGTTTTCTAATTCATACTTATACTGTTGCTACTACTTGCAATTATAATATATACAGACATTTCTGCACTTAAATATGAAGGAAGACCATACTTATAAGGAAAAGCAAGATTACAAATAAAGAATAGACTTATGTAGCATACTTGAATCTTTTGAAACATGTGTAGAAAGTTTTAGCTTAACTGGACTTGACTTGACGAGACTGCCCTAGTCACATTTGTCATAATGTAGTGTAGAACTGAATAAACTCAAAGCGGGACATAGATGGACTTGGACTACTGTATATTCTTAAGCAGCTTTTGCTGTTTTGTGGCTTCTTATGGATAATTTGAGTTCAAGTAAAGATTTTTCTGGCCAAATCAGTTCAGTGTAGGTGTGCAAACTTTAGTATGGTGATGGTTGGTGACTCATGTTTACTATTTTCACTGTAGGCAATTTTGTGAATTGCAGTGACAAGTGTTTACTCGTATGAAACAAAGTCTCAAAAGTGTTTTAATTGTATAAGTGTGAATTAGTATGTAAATTGAAGTGTGTCTCAACAATTAAAAGATCTAAAAGTGGATGTGGGATATTCATTTACTATTTACGCAAAAGTTGCGAAAATGCATTTGCGAGTGAAGCATATTTTATCACTTTTGTTGTTTAAAAATACTCATGAGTAATCAAGCTGAATGTTGAAGTGGGTAACCAAAACGAAAGCTACACCACACAACGATCATCAGGTGAAAAATAGTGTTGACAGTTTATTTCATATATTTAAACACTAGTATGTATATGAGATATAATGTGATCTATATTATAGCTTAGCTCGATTCTACATAGCGATAGTTACAAATTCAAATACCTAGAAGAGGTTAAGTGTCATCTACTACCTAATCCTAACAATGTTGGCTTGTATTTAGTATCAAGCATCAATTTCCTCATTTTTTGCAATAAGGAACGTACAAAATGAATTGAAATCGTCCCAATATATTTTTCACATGTATTTATTTACTAAAAGATTATTAAAGTGTGGTCATGTATCTGATATATTTACTATTGCTTCTTATCTGTATGCATAAAGGAATTCATATTGGCGTTCGGTTGGCTGCGTACAAGTACAGTAGGAATTTATGAATGTATGCCAAGCTATGCCTATTACTAGTATGCATGCGATTTACATTTAGTGATGCATTTGCTTAGTATCGGAGTCACAATAAAGAACCGATATTTATTTAAGAACATTATCTGAGTCATGTTTACTATTTGATTTTGACAAAAATACCTTTCTAAACTACAAGTTAACATACATAAGTACTAGGCGCACTCTATTATAATGGACAAAAATTCGCATACAAAGTCAGTCGCATTTTAATTGTCATGTCACACAAGGTGTATCTTTCACAAATCCTGCACTGTCAATAGAAGCTGTTCACAATACGTATGGAAAGTGCAACCTAAAACTAAAGGTTTTTTCTTTAAACTGTCCCATAGATTGTAAGTCGTAGGGAACAGATTTTCATAATCTTAAGTAATATCATAAATTCAATTAAATCAAAACAAAAATTACGTTTAAAAAGCACAAACACAGGGAAATACAGATACAACTTATTTTAATGCAGTTTACATAGTACAATGTAGTGGGGTTAAACTCGGTAAACTCTTTTCCATCTCCATTCCATCTGATTGTGAGTATCAATATTTTTGATCTTACTTCTTAATTAACAAATGGACACTGCAGTACTAAAATATTTTTGTTTATTTAAATACAATCACAATTAGTAGATACGTACACTAATTTCGAGTAGGCAGTATGTGCATGAACTCCTCCATGAGTCGGAAATACATTTCTTCGGCTTATTTTTATTAACGAACTACATGTTCGTTGTTTTTTATCTGTATTTGTCTGCACTCTGTACTGTGCTTGCATAAAAGTAATATACTATATATGCGCATCCCACCTTGTTATGTGTGTGCCATTTTCTTATCTATCGGTTATTGTACTTGTACTGATTCTGTCATATTCTTTTGCGCAATATTCGACTTTTTGTCTATTTATTTGAACCTTATTTTGGAATGGAAGGGCACAAGTTAATACCTTTAATGTGATTAAATATTGTAATTTGTAATCCAAGTTAATACTAAATATACATGGGTTTATTTCCGTAATTTAATTACGAAGGTAAATGCAATAAGGTATATAAGAACTACATACAAGTGCCAAGGTATTATTTATGTAAGATGCATAAAAAATATAGGTATTATTACATTACTCCCCTTAGTACTTACTACTTACATGAATTTTTATCTCACATAAATAACATTATGCCTTTGTATGTCACTATCAACCATCTAGGTACATTACAAATAGAATACTGAATTTCCCTGGATATTATTATCAGCCGTATTTTACCCATACATACTACTACACTTTTTACAACATTCGATTCATACCTTTACCTGTACCAGTATCATGAAGTCATGGGCATTTAAATTGAATACATTATTATTCGTTCTGTTCGCGTCAATATGCATGTTTTTCAAGCTGTGATAATCCAATAGATCCATGTACATGTACAAGTTTCCCGTAAAAAGTTGCTACAGACTATATTGCGTAGTGTCTTGAGAATTCTGAATCTAAATGGATGTAGTTCGGCCTTCACAATTATGATTATTTCTCAGTCTTACATAGAAAGCTCATCTAAAGACAAGTAACGTGACTAGTTACTGTCAGTTTATATTCCTTTGCTGTGTAGTTATCTGTTTTTAAAGACTTGAGAAAGTAACTGAAGCTGTGTTGTGATTATTAAACTAACGACAAGCTGGGATAGCTAAAGATTTCAGAGTCAGGGCTGCAAAATCAAGAATCGCATATAGTAAGTCAGAATGTGTCGAACGAATACATTACAATTAAAATAACAGACGAGAATCCTTGTATGTATAACTTTTTTATGTTAATATATGTGTATTGATATTATCGACCTATTACAGTCATGTCGTGTACCTATATACTTTAAGTGTTTTAATAGAGTTTTACTCCAATTTTCCAGATAGTTACTTGACACCAGATAAACCTGCAAACAATAATATTCATTCAAAGTAGAGTATTGCATTGTACACTACCCACTTATAAAGAGCAAATTCTTTAGGATTAACTTCCCTAATCCTTAAATATTTAGTTAATCCCCTATGTGTAAAAATGTGAAAGATAACATGTACTTGAAACGAGAGAATAGTAAAACAATGTTATTAATTTTGTGTTGTTTAATAATTTCAGAGCGTTGGTGACAGCAGCGTGAGTAGTGAAAGTGCAGTAAGCGCCCGTGGGATTTCGCCATCACGATCAGACGACTCTGCTCGTTCCATCTCGCCGCTTCCGCCAATCCACCCGAAAATTAAGCTGAACAATACCGTGAGTAACGCATCGAGCAGCTCTAGTGGCAATAGTTCTTCTGTTCCTAAATCTGCAGTGGCCAAAAATAATTTTAACTCACAACAGGGCACTCCATCGCCATTGCAAGCTCCTCCAAGAATGAAGAAACGTGCAGCACCTCCCCCGCCTTCCCCAGCAGGAGCAGCGACAACAACGACAACGACAACGACGACGCCAGCTCCAGCCCCTGCAACCACTCCTGCGAAAAGTGCAAATAATAAGGAGAATTCATCTGTGACTCCAGTTAAGCCAACTCCGAGGAAGAAGGACCCTCCACGAGAGCCGCCTAAGCAACATGCTCCTCTCTCACAACAACAATCTCTGCCGATTCATCATTCCAGACATAGTTCAGATAGCAGTGGCTATCACGAATCTTCAGTTTTGTCAGAACAGCATGAGCCCCCTAGATTGAACAGGTCTGTAGTACAATACTCACGATTTCCTAACAATAGTTAACTAAGTAACTAAACTAAAGGGTATAGGGCGTAATTTACAATATTAAATACTATACCTTATTCATATTATTGTAATAAAAAAATTATCTTGTTTCTATGTAGAGAAGCATTTTTCTATCCACAAGAAGATGTACTTCATGTAGTGCATATTAAATACGGAGAAAACGCACGCTTCAAACTCGAAATGTAGTTAATGAACTTTACATGGACTCCCTGCTTATTTTAAAGATATAAATCTTAATGATAAATAACTTGAATTTGAATAATTTCTATTGACTCCTATGCAATAGTGTCTATCTATCGTTATGCAGGATTGCGCAGTTTATTTAACTTTTCTTAACGCGAGTATACTCATAATTCATGGAGAGTTATCTGTATACACTATAAAATATTTAATATATAATACATCATGGTTCTACTATATTGAATTGGAAAGATCACTATAAATAGTCACGTATAGGTACTAATATTATCTGATATCTCCATAAAGTACTAAGGAATTTTATCAGTTTTTGTTATCTCCCTTAATATTACTACATTTAACACAATCTGGCTTATCTTATACTAAAAGCCTTGATATAACGAAAGATATAATGATACCTTTCCACGTATGTAGGTATGAAAAGCAATGTAATATTAGTGCCTTCAAATGTACCTTGTCTATTAAAATGTTGGAGTTGGAATGACATTCGATGTGTTACGATGTTGATGTCTGGCGCTTTAGCCAATGGATTATTATAACACATAATTGATTTGACCATGAATTCTTTTGTATGGAAATGATGAAAAGAAGTAGATATAAATTATTATCTGTACGTATGTCACTCTTTGTCAGTGTGAATTAACTGGTAACCTAATAATTATCAGAACCAGAACGTTTTAGTTGATGTAATATGTCAATTTGTCAATATGAAGCAACAGTAATATATTATACGGTTAAACCCATGTTAGGAAAATATTGAAGGTAAATACTTGATAAACGAATATCTGTACACACATAAGTAGAGGAATGATTTCTGTAGCTTAAGGTAATTCTTTATATTAATTTGATTTTTAAAACTAACTGAGGTTTATTACTGTTCCATTCAGACAAACATCAGCACCTGTAATAACGAATCTGCCGAAGCAATCTGGGTCAACAACGAATTTAACTTCCGTGTACAGCGGATCTTCGACATCTCTAGCATCTTCAAATGGTGGAGTCCGAAAACGAAAAGCACCGAAACCCCCAGCACCTTCTTTGAAACCGCAGAGGGAAACTCCAGAGGAAGAATTAGCAACTACAGATAGCGAAGCTTCTTCATCTATAAGTCAAAGAGTAATTACAACGAAAAATTCTCCGGCAAAAGGTGGGATAGAGCAAGTAAAAGTGGATGTCCACGTGGAAACACCTAAACGAGAACGGGAAATTGAACAACAAAGCGACTCTTCCGACCAGCATGAAAATAACAGGGAGAGTTTCAGCTCCAGTTCAACTTCTTCCTTGAGCAGTCCGAATTCTGGCTCAGAATCCAACTCTTCATCTCCTTTACCTGTAGATCCTTCTGTGACCCTGCGTCAAAATCAAAGTCCCTCTCAGAGCGAGTCAACTATGTCTCATTTAAATAATTCCAGTAGAAATGCTAGCCCTATCGCTAGATCTGTTGATGTTGCTACTTCTGTTGTAGAAGAGTCGAGTAGACCTTCCAGTGCCAGTAATACTCAAGGTAAGCCCATACGAATCCTATCTCATTTCCAAAACAATCAAGCTAACAAATACGATGCTGAAAAATGGGAGCACTTTCTCCACAACTTGGAAACTATCTTGCAAAAACGAGCTGAATATGTCTAATTAGGGTTATGCAAATCACTCTTATAGCAAAATACGATATTTATTTAATTTAACCTTATGCCTAAGCTAGATAGTATAGTCACTATAGACACAGTTAGGGAATTCCAGACTACATGTAGTGTAGTAAATGACAATCCCTGTCTAGTATAGGTATACAACATAGTTATGTCATGTCTATATAATTAATTTCAGTAAAACCTATTGCACTTAGCGTAACACATACAAATACTTGAAATATTTTGCACCTGCTACATGTTACCTATGATCTACTGTTCATAATTTACAATTTGAATTTTTCTATGTACTACAAGAATAGCAAATGTAATTGCTATTTATTTACTTGCTATGCTCTACAAAGTTCAAAGAATAATTCAACCAGATTTAGTCTTCATTTACGTAAATATCATTTACATAAATAAAAGCAAAGTGTAGGTGTAGGTAGTAGGTACCTAACATAATGATAATATTTATAATTTACAATTTCCTAAAGGAATGGTAAATACCATTATAAAATATTACTTCCTTCTTTCTCACATATCTTTCTAACACTTTACTTACTTTTCTTAAGGGACTTTCACTGACAATGTTAAAGATCACGACAAAACGATCAGAGGGGACAAACTAGGTAATAGGAAATAAGCAACTGCGTAAATAACTGTTTATAATACAAACTTTTTTATGTAGTACTTAGGTATCGTAAAATAAAAAATGTCTAGTGTATTGTGTTCTAATTAATTGCCTGCACGAGTAAATTTTAAATTAGTTCTAACAATAGGTTATGTTATGACATGATATTCAATAGAGCAAGTTAAAGTTAATCCTAGTTGATTGGTATTTTTTGTATTTATTTATTTGGTTTACAAAAGATTAACGGTAAGGATGTTTGTTCAAATCGAAATCCATGCAAATGCCTGACACGTTGGGATTTACTCCAAGCAAACAAAACAATTATTTTATTCTTAAGTAGTTTGTTTTTAACACTTCGCATTTGAAAAGCGAATTTTTGCAAACAACAGTTTTTAAATATTAGGAGCTGTGTGTAAACTCACCAGATGATGGATATTAACAATTAGGAACTAATACGGAAAGCAATGATTACTGTATAATATTATCAGTACCTTACCTACTAAAGTTTTAGTAGCATGTTAAAAAGTATATTGTGTTATCGGTAATGGTAGGTTACTAAAATCGGACTTTGCAATTTGACAACAAAGACAAGACTTGTCAGACGATGGACTTAAACTTACGTATTACTGTCACTGTGTCAAGGTTCCCTTTTACGTTCTCGTATGAACTTATTGTGTATTATATGCAAATTTTTGGTAGAGCATTAATATGAGTAGTACTGTAGGCTGTAGGTAATAATTAGATTCTGCATTTTGAACCGAAAAAGTATTTCTGGATATTTGGATCTCTAGCTTGTAAAACCAAAATAATTTTCTGCCTTTAACTAACAAATCTTCTGCACATAACTATCAGCATACTACTGTAGGTTATCTTACTAAACTGTAGTTAAATACCTATGAAAAACTAACCTCTAAAATTAAAAGCGTTACATAAAACATTAACATGTAATTTAAGTATTGTATTTAGCTCTAATTTTCTATCTTGTATGAATTTACTTAACTTATTTATTAACCTTCGCTTTTGCATGTATAAATTGCACTTTATAGCGATCGACGCAGCACCATTGCCACCACCCCGCACGAAACCTCGTATTCCCCGACAATCTTTAATTCCTGAAGAGATTGAGCAGCAAAATGATTCGGCACCCCAACCCCAACCAATGCCAAGACCAAAACCAAGGCCTGATAGAAAAAGTACGGACACTATTTTAGATGAGCCAAGTGTTGTCGTACGCGTGCCAAAAAATAAAGAGACACCGCAAAATGTCACTGTTCAATCTAGTTCTTTAGCTGTCCCACCCTCCACTGCATTACGAAACCCTTTGGCAAAGTTTGGAGTCAAAGTATTGCCTGATAACGCTTTGCACGAAAGATTGGAGCGAATGTCAAAAAAATCTGTAGACAACGACATCAGTGACAATGCTGGCAAATCCTCTAGTGTCGTTTATAGTTCAACTTCCAATTCCTTTAATAAAAAAGCTTCTTCTACTTCACAAGCTATTAAAAATTCTGGAAGCACGACCCCTAAAATTAGTTTGGATGCTTCTCCTTCCTCTGCACCTTCTTCATCTGTTGCTACTAATAAATCTGAAATTCAGAAAAGAGACTCTTCCACTGTAAATGACAGTGGAAAATCGTCAAAAGTCCCCCCTTCCTTATCAAAGTCAAATTACACTGGTAAAGGGAGTGTCCGCAGCATCAAAAGCTTAACTGCCTCATTAAATAACCAAGAAAACATGTTAACTGACATTCAGATCGAGGAGAAAGCGCCGACGAGAAAGACTGGCTCGCGCGAGACCTCTCCGGGTTACGAGTCCGACAACTTGGAAGAAAACTTGGAGCTTTTTGAAGTGGAGAGCAGGAAATCTTCGGGTGACTCCGCGGGGGCCCCTCTTCCAAAAGCAAAATCTTCTTTCGCTAAAAAATTCTTTAAGAAAATGTCAGCTTCTTCTATTTCTTCGCAAGATTCTAGTGGTGCCAATATTTCCAGCAGCCCTCCTAATTTCATTCCCGAATTGACTGCAGCTGTCCTTAACAAAGGTCGAAGTAGAGATATCGTAAGTGTTTCCAATGCGGACGAAGATAAACCCGCAAACCAATCGGAATCTCATCTAAAGAGAACTTATTCCGATAGAAAAGCTGAAAAGAAAAATTTAGACAAAGAGGGGCAATTAAATCGGTGGCAAAATTTCGAGGCTCTTCACGAACTGGATGACCCTAAAGAAAAACAGGGAATTCTTACTAAAACTAACAAGCCTGCTAGCTCCTCTGCTCCTAATAAAAATGCTACTACTACTAAAATATCTAAGTCGACCAATGCTTTGTCGACGGATGACGACAATGAGTTTGACACAGGTGTGAGATAAAATTTTAAATTGGATATTGGATACTAATAATTCTCATTGTTACGGGAATCTTTATGTATTTTTCATTTACTCGTATCGTTACTAATGATTTTTGTTTTTCTTTGCTAGAATCTTTTGTAATCTGTCTTAAAATTGCCTAAGACTTGTAATGTAAAGTACTTCTTATATGTAGTCTTTAGTAGTTTGGTCATGTAAATTTTTCTCCTTAAATATGCAACTCACAATCAAAAGGAAAAACATTTTTGATTTAATTAACATGGAGTTTAGTGGGGTTTTCTTAAAATAAGTACAACTATATGTATTATATGTAGATATATGTGTGTATCTGTATATATAGTTCGTTCTTCTAACTTTTTCTTGTACATAGCTTCCTTCTGTAAGAGAAAGTTTGTAATTGTGCTTACTTCCGAAGGAACTTTTGCTTTCTCTTGCTTTCACTTCGCATGTTCTTTTAATTAATGATTTGTGATTGGTTTTCCTGGTAAAACTTCACAGAAAACTTTGGTAGACCAACCATCACGGATAATTTCAACCCTACAAATGAACCTATCCGGGATATCTGTATTATATTATGTAGAACGTATAGTTGTAGTTTTAGTACCATTAGTTTCATCATTAACTTCATTGTCTGCATTTCTTATTCATGGAACATCTGATTCTGTAAAACTACTGCTTACCTAAACCTTTGTCTTCAACTTCAGGAATAGAACTTATGGTCTTCTTCTTTTACTATTTCTAGAATACCTTCCTTATTTTTACACACAATCTAAAATGTGAAAGAAATAAGTAGGAGTATTCATTCATTTATATAGAGACAAGTTATAGTTATCTATAGCATGTAGATGTAGTAATCTGATAACTAAAACTTAAGGGTGACAAATTAAGTTGTTAAGGTGCCATCTCAA
Organism: Tomocerus mixtus; assembly: GCA_034694165.1. Lineage (NCBI taxonomy): Eukaryota > Metazoa > Arthropoda > Collembola > Entomobryomorpha > Tomoceridae > Tomocerus > Tomocerus mixtus. Next base: position 5,345 of record JAQFYC010001997.1, on the reverse strand, counting down.
ATGTAGGTTGAAATTGCAATTTGCAATACTTATTAAGCAAAATGTTAATAAATAGCAACGCATGCATCTGTTGCAATTCATTATGTAATCAGTATGTCCGTTGACTTCTGTTTGTAAAGTTTGTTTGTATCGTAAGTGCCTAGTGTTCTGTTGCGAATTTTTAGATCTTCTAGACACAGCAATAATGCAAATCTGGCAAACTTGTATGATGTTATGTACAATGTTTAGTAATTTAATGTAATCCTGTTGTTGAATATAATATTGTGTACAATTCGTCATTAACAATAATTTTATTTAACAATTTTTATTTTTGACTATGTAGTTAACGGCAATGACATTCAGGATGATCCATCAATTAATTCTTCAGGAAGCGAAATATCTTACACAGATTCAGGTATTCCTGCGACAGCCAATGTTACTCCTTCACCTATGGACCTGGATGTGGATATCGATCACAACGAAAACAGCCAAACCGACAAGGTACATTAAGTGCTTAATTAAGGAAATGTTTTCGTAAACCAAAAATTGAAATATATTTCAATTTAATTTTTCCAGGATGCTCTGTCGGAAGGATCCTCAAGACGATCTTCCCTTCGCTCTGAAAATAGCGATCAATGGAGAGACATGCTGCAAGCCAAAATGCAACAAGATAAAGAGGTGCTTTGAATAAACTTTGAACAACTTACAAACCAATTGAAAGTTGAAAATTTAGATATAATTCTAATTAATTACTAAAATATATGTAGCAATTACTTTGTTACATTGTATAATATTATGTTCAAAATTGCTAATACTCTAAAATTGCTCTAAATATGTAAATCATGGTCGAAAATGCATTAATTATTATATATTTCAATTGCAGAGTGTCGAGAAAGCCTTTGATTCAATGTTGCCAGATAATTTCAATGATGCAGAGTCTACTAAAACTACAACAGAAAGCGGAGCTACCAGTAATTTTATGGCTCGCCGACCCGAGTCGATGATCAATTTAGCAGCAGAAAATGAAGATGAACAAGAGCAAAGTATGCAGTTATCGGAATCGACCGAAGAAGAATGTCAACTAACGAGTGAAGATGATTATGAGAAAACTACCAGTAGCAAGAAAAAGTTATCAAATGACAGTTCTGGAAAGTCGCAGAGGAAGCTGTCAAAGTCTGAATCGTTTTCCCACAACTCAGAATATGAAGTTGTAAAAACAAAAAGAAGAAATTATGCTGGGAACAGAGGGACTGGTCCTAGTGGCACCAACGGGAGTGCAGGCTCAACATCGGATTTACGAAAATCCTCTCTGGTTTCAAGTTCCGAGGAAGACTTGTCTGTTGCAAAAGTCACGAAGAGAAGCCATGGGAGCCGTCATAGCTCGAGTGCTAAACCCAATAAAGATCAGAGAACAGCCTCAATGCAAAATCTTAACAAGTCTCCAGAAGCCAAACATGTACTTGAGGATTCTGATAGTCATTTACATAAGAAACGAGACGGGAATAAGGATAACGAGAGCTCAAGAAGAGGGTCTATCCAAAAGGCAACAAGTATGCTGGATATTCAAGAATTTCAGCCGGATATTGGAGACGATCCGGAACTGATGCAAAAATATCGTTCAGAGCTCGAGGCTCAAATGGAAAAATGGAAGGAGCAGTTTCTCCAAAAGCATTTGGGAGCATCCAAGTCTGGAAGTCTTAACAGGAAAACTAATAACGACGAAAATGTAAGTTGCTTTATTGTTTTCAATTTCATAAGCGTATACTATATGCAAATAGCCCGAGTTTTACTATATAGTAGGTAGATATCCAATAGTTTATATGTAAACAAGTTTCCCCCAATATTGCTCATTCATAAGAGAATCATGTTAGCAAAGCTCAGTGTTTACTGTAGGCGTGCGCGTTTATAAACGTTTATAAACCTATTATCTATCTGGTACGAAAAAATTAGTTTTGGATACATAATTTTAGTATTTGTTATTACCTATGTAGAAAATTATTAATTGAGGGGATATTTTGGAAGTAACACACGCAGGCGGTTGGTTTGTAAACCAATAAATACTTTTAGTACAGAACTAAATAGTAATTGTACCACATAGATAAAAATCGTTGATTAATGTCACGAATTCCTACCTTGTGAGTCAATTTGGCTTCGAACACTGGGTAGATAGTAGATAATAGATAATAGGTACGTACTACGTAGGTATAAATAAATAGTAGAACGAACTATGTAGTAGAAATTTATGAGGTACTCTCAAATCTATATACTTACTTAATAGAAATATTGATATACAGAAATGATATAATCGCATGATCTCATAAAAGTAGGTTGGTGCCTATATCAGATTGGAACAATAAAGAATTAGTCTTCCCACATTTTTACCTCGGTTACCAAAACGTAATTATACATGCTACTGACTACTGAAACCCATTAAATTAAACTTTTATAAACGAATGATTACATGCAGTAGGCCAGGCCAGGCCTGTACTGTAGACATGACATGAGGACACTGTACAAAGCTGTCTGTTTAGAATGCGATAACTACTTTACAGTTTAATCTCTATGTTTGCCCATGATTATGATCATATCAAAAACAGTGACATTGGTAATAACGGAAAATATGGCCAATTAAATTGAGAACTTGTCTTGAAATTATCTCATTCTCACAGTCACAAATAGTCAAAGTCATTTCATATTGTAAATAGGCAATTGTATTGTGTTGCACTTAAATAGCTATATACAATACCTATGCTACAGAATACAGAAGATGTCTACTAAACATAAGTAACTATGTAGATCCAAGAATATGCTTTTTTTGGTGAAATAGATACAGGCATGTATTTTATAACATTTACATCCTACCAAATGGCATAACTAGAACTAGACTATTAGATCTAGATTATACATATATAATATTTAGCTCGCTGAACAAATCGGTATATCAAATTGTTAATTGCATGCATCAATATTGAGAACATTTATCTGTAATGGTTCTATTACAATTATGTAACTATACATACTATATTAGCTTCTTATTCTTATTATATGACCAAGTTAAAGAATAACATATTTTATCGAGTAGTCACTTACTTCACAACAATTCCACAATAAGGACGTTACGTTGTACTTTTCTTATTGACAGTTTGTTCAATCTAACTCAACACGGGAGTCATAATCGTAATTGTTGGCCTTAATTTTTAGATAGCGAGAATGAAGTATGAAAAGTTATATATTGTTTTAATCTTTCGATTTCTGACATTTGCATACTAATTAGGAAGGAATCTAGTTTAAATTAAGGTTACGTTATCCTGGCGTTCACGCTTCAAGGTAGTAATGCTACAGCTACAGTTACTCTAATCGTGTGTTTTGATTTTGATTCCTATTCTTGACGAACGTAAGTTACTTTAATCAGAAACTAGCTCGTGTGCAGTGTGTAAGCAATAATGGTGATGCATTATCATTATCGTTTATGTGCCGCAAAGTAAAGGAATGAGAAATGGATAAGGAAATTACTTACAATGTAGGTTGTACTATATTAGCAAGTGTTCTTTGAGAAAAGGTTAGTTAGTAGTTAGTAAAATCATCTTGTTAAAAGTAATAGAAGAAGTTTGCTGTGTTTTACATTCTTATATGTTATTTTTATAGTAATTGCCTTATTTGGTGGTGGTAAGGTGGTGTTCTGGTGGAGTGGTTCCTCTAGGATAATGTTTTAATGCTAATACTGCACAGAGGAAAATAGTACAATTTTTCAGCAGTTTGTACTTTGCAATTACGTACTACTGCCTACTGCCACCAGTATTATCAGTGATACTCAATTTACCATCAGTTAAATAGTAAGCACCTGTAGTCTCTGAATCTTGGAATCTTCTTACTTGACTTGTCTGTGAGTTCGCTTTTAAGAACTGCATTTGAAGAAATGACTTTCATAAGAATCATACAATTGGGATTTGAGACTTTAGATTCGTGAGTTTGGTGTGTGCTAAAGTTGAAATAGGTGTCATGATGTGCAGTAACAGCAGAACTGTTATAAAAATTATATGTATATTCAGTGTTGAATTATTATAGCTTTAGTGATTCAGTTAAGTTCGCAAAGTTATTATATTACGTATCTCTACTGTTTTAGCCACAAATCAACATACAGTAAGTAAATGTCAGCATAAGTATAGGCGACGGAAAATATTACACCCATATTTATCCAGTGGTAGTTGGGATGTTACAATTCGCGTCCAAGTCAATGGATAATGGATATTACGTACAAAGATAAAGATGCGTACGTGTGGTAGGTGATTACTAAGTTTGCATGGCACACAATGACAATAAGCCATAAAATATATTTTCCTCTGTGTATTTAGGGATTAGTGAGAGTGAGTACCTATCTTTAATACTTTGGAAAAATAGTCATCGCTTTTGTGTTGTTTTTCGCCTACTAAAAGTTTCCTCACTGAGAAAACCATCTGGACATTGCTGGTCCTGTTAAATATTGAAATTACTACAATGGGGAATAGCTCTTGTAAATACAAGTAAAACTTATGTGAGTTCGGGGTAAGCTATTTAATATTGTGTATACAATTATAGTTGTGCCCAAATGCTAAACATTTTTATGTATTATGTACACATTTATATGCACTACACGATATAATGCGAATTATTGTGTACTTTACATATATGTACTACAAAATGTAATACCATTTCCTATTTTCCGTTAAAAAGGGTATGGCCACGGCTAAGGTAGTTACCAGTAATTATTATCAGTTAAGTATGCTCCCATTTAAAACCATGTTGTTACTACAAGTTGATTCATTTTATGAAGTATGTCTATTTCTGTTTGTACGTCAGTTTAAGCTTAGAGTGCAGTGGGCAGTATAATATGTAGTGTGTTACATAATATGAGACAAGATTATACCTATAAGGATAGCAGTTGTAATCATTCTCACATTTTTGTAATAATTCTTCCAATATTATCGTAAGTTTTCGTGCTTATGAGTTACAAGTTGTAAGCAGTAGGTTTATTGGAGTATCTATCGTTTGTATAATGACTCATTCGCAGAATTTGCTGTCAGTGCAGTGCGTTATGTCAGCGATACAAGAAATGAACACGTTGACAAAATCAAGTTGACATGTGCAATTAGCACACAGACTTTTTATCGATTGATTTGCATTAGCATAGCAATCAAGGATTGTTTGCATCAACTCTCTTATGCACACTGTCGATTGTAACTTTGTACCACGGACGTATTTTACTTAGGGCTGTAAGGGCCGACACATAAAAGCAATTCTACACACCTTTAGCGGGCCTGTATGTTTATGCGACAAATCCCTAAAGGTAAGGTCGGAGATAAGCCGATAATCCTGTTTTGGGTACTCAG